>JASSUY010029561.1:0-18644 GCA_032466535.1 Forpus xanthops
AGTGGCTTAGCAACTTCATTTGCCAGCTCCTTCAGGACCCGCGGATGGATTTCATCAGGTCCCATGGACTTGTATACTTTCAGGTTCGTAAGATGGTCTTGAACCAGATCCTCTCCTACAGTGGGCCCAAGGTCTTCATTCTCACTATCCTGCCAAGAAATGAAATTAATTTTATTTTAGACAAATCCATATTAACTTTAATTCTTATTACCACTGCAGCATCCCATAGTGTCAGTGCAACTGATGCTAGCAACATCTCAGCTGTCTTGCCCTGGCCCTGAAAGGCACTAACGTTTTAAACGTGGGACTCTGCTTCTCTCATTTTGCAAAGCAGGTGTCTAGGAGCTGCAGTGCTGAAATTTTGGTGCTGTCAGAAAGGAGCCTATCACAAGTGTTCCATGGCTCCTGTAGCTCTTCACTCTGTCAAATCCAAGTATATTTTCTCCCACTGTTAGTTGTACATGAGTCCTGTTGGTTACATGACAAATTTTTGCAGGATTTTGCAGAATAAACATAATATCTAAGCATGAGTTGTCTCACTGATTTTTTTTTTCTTGCTCACAGCTAGTTTAAGTATATGCTAGATGTATATTTTGCATACTCTTTGCTCTTATCATCCTGCTTTCTTTTTTGACTCTTCATGTCAGTGTCTTATTTACACCTGAGTAATGGTTTTACTGAATGAAGCAGCAAAAGTGACATAGAACATAGATGCTGTTGTCATATGACTTGGTAGCCATTCAGAGTCCCTTGTCTCACCCACAGTACAACAATACTCTCCACTTCCATGCTCATTTTAATGACACCAGTCACCAGTGCTCTGCAGGCTTTCCTTCCTAAAGCAGCTTGGCTCAGTCTCCAACAGCAGGGAACTCATGCTTCTCGGCTGTCTTAATACCCCGGACCTGAGATGGCTGGAAAAGAAACCATTATGGAGAAAAAGACAGCCTCACTCCTCTTTCCCATCCCCAGGGATTAGAGTATTTATTCCTGTCTTTTTGTTTCCTTGCTTAACTTTAAGAGGGAGAATGTGTGGGTGATGGCAAGATTGTCTCACAGTGTCCGAAAGAAGCAAAGTTAAATGCCTTCCCAGATTTGGAGGACAGAGAAGGAAAAAGGAGATTTTATAAAACATAAAGCAAAGTGACTTTAGTTGCCATTTGCCTTCTATCCCTTAAATGCTTCATTTCTCCAGAATACAGTCCTGTTTTCTCCAGGTGCAGGGGACAAACTATTATTAGATGCTGCAAAACATTTCATGAGTCCTCCATGTTTATCTTTAGTTGTCCTGTTATCTTTCCTGACTGCAGAAACATGACTGCTTCTTCCCGGGCTGCTTGTAAAGAATTTCCCAGGCTGTTGTGTCCTTCTTTCTGTAATCAAGGTTGAGCTTGGTTGCTCCAACTCATTCCATGGATCATTAACAAATAGAGCTGTGAAATTTCTAATGTGACACTGTTGAGCCTTCGTAAGTATTCAGTCTGAAGTACTGAAAGATAGTATTTCTCTGGCAGTGGAGCTGCCTATGTTATAGTTTCATGTGAAATTGCATGGTCACTCAGAGTTGGATTTTTTTTATAGTTTAAAAAAATAATATTAAGCCTAATACAATATTCAAGGAAGTTTCTTTTTAAGACAATTGCGAAAAGTACTGGTGTACTCAATATGCTCCATCTTATATTAAAATTGAAAGCAATCCCATAGTTGCTGCTTCTTTTGCTTCCCCTTCTTTTTGTATGTCCTATGTACAAAACATAAATGTAACCCAGTCCACAGAATATTTAATTAGTGTCAGCCCCTGAAAATGAGACACTGAATCTCAAAAGCCTAAAGCAAACACTTGGGCTCATTGGATTAAAATAAAGAAAAAAAAAGAACTCAGCAATTATAGGCCATGTGCAGTTACATAGAAGGTCAAACAAAAAACGATTGAGAGAAATTTGTAGGCAGAGCAGGTTGTTGCAGAAGGAATCTCACTTAATGGAGTCCTTCAGCACAAATGTGTGAGGCTATTTGAGATAACCATGGAGTGTTTGATAAGAAACGTAAGATGCTTTTGCTCTGAGCTACTTCTCCAGCTCTTCACCAGTTCACAATGGAGCCAGTCCCTCTGCATGAAAGCTTTGACAGTTTTGATATACATTGAACCCTTTCAGATGTCCTCTGCAGCCTACCTGTCTGTTCCTTCAGGATTTGAAAGCCACATAGCGCAGAGGCCTCTGTCACTTTAAATGTTTTCTTCCCATTAATCCTCTCTGAAACAGAGTTCCTGAACAGCTAAAGGATTAAAGCTGAAGAAAGCCAGAGACTATCAGCTTTGTCCCTGATGCTAACCAGAGGATTTCTCCAATCAGCAGCACTTATGATCAGCCAAGAAATATGAATTTCCAACATTGAATATGTTATGAGGTCTTACATATACTGCGGGCTCAGAATTAGACCCCAGTAACATGTGAGACATTTTTCACTAGCTACAATGCAGTTAACCCAACCTTCTTCTAAGAGTGAATGGGTTCAAGTCTTTAGCACAGTCCTTTGAAAATTACCTCTTTTATCTCATGTGATACTAATAAGATGGGATGCTGAGCCATGAAAGAAGTCTGAGAGTATGGTAAATCAGGGCTGTATGCGCGTGTGATCTGTAGACCACTTTGTAATGTTTCCAAGTGGTTGCCAGAGATGTTGGAGGACAGAGCTTCCCTATTCTGTGGGGGAAGAGGAAGGGAGGGGAGAGAGAGACATTTCAATTAAATACCTTTAGTAAGGCTTTAATTTACAACATCAGCTATGAGAATCTGAGTCATTTTCATTCTCATTTTTCAGACTTAATTTCCATGATGCTTTATTTTCTTATTCCTCAGTAGAAAATTAATCTCTTCATGGGACATTCTTAAAAGAAAAATGACCTTGGCCTGTTGAGTGGAGGTCATGAAGCACTCAAATGCAATTGTCCAGAGACGCCATTGCTACCTCAGATTTTTTACATTCTTCAGTTCCAGATATACTATTTTTAATAAGAACTTTCAACAGACATAAACAATCAACATTCAGCTTTTACAAATATACAGATTAAAAGTGAAGTTCTTTATTTCTTATGGAATAACATTTTTTAAGGAAACTTCCACCTCCTATTGTAGCATTTCCTTCTCATCTCACTATCCTACAAATTATTCCTTCTAATTGTCAGAATTACCTGGCCACAGCATAGCTGCATAATTCATATATGATCCTTTGAGAGTAATAGAACTGGATTGCTCTGGGCAGTTGTGTACCCTGAGGAAGTGAGTGCAAGATGGAATGAAGCAGAAGAGTCTGTTTCTGGTGGTTCATGTGGGAAAATAAAATGAGTGCAAAGCTGACAAGACACCTGAGTGCATCTGATTTGTCAAGAGATTCTGCTTGCCATCAGGTAGTGTCGCCATCAGTCAGTTTTGCCTGCTCTTACTGGTTTGCCATCTCATTAATTTTAACAGCGTTGCTCGCTTTGCAATGGGGGTCAACACTGATTAAAATTGTTTCAGACTGTTTCTGATTACTGGAACCCAGCTGTAATCCTGTTGAGAGGTCAAGAAAAGTCGTGAATCAGATCCTAGTAGTTTTGGACAATTGGGCCAAAAATAGTCAGAAGAGGGAGTGCACCTAATATGCTCTTACAAGTGACCTAATAAAGAAGTTACGAAGAGGCAGTAGAAATACAGAGTCTTATATATAAAGATCATAATCAGAAGTATTAGTCATGAAGCCTAAAGTACCAGTACTGGCTGCTGTATTATGAAGCTTTATTTCAAGATGACATCTCTGTTCTTCTTTCCCTCTTTTTATGATGCAAGCATAGCACTGGATAATTACACATCAGGTAAATATCACAGGTTCACTTTGCAGTCAACAAAGATATTCTTCTAAGTGCAATTCATCATTTTGTAAAATCTCAAATAAACTCAATGAATCACACCCCAAAGGTTTTCCCTGTTGACTGTGAAAGAAGCTTAAGACAATTCAGTAATCTCAAGCGCAGGCATCTTCATTGTTACTATCCAGAGACAGGAGAGATGAATCTCACTGAAATATACCATACTTGTGAAGATGCCCTCCTTTTATTAATGGAAAGTACCAGACACAAGGAATGTGTTCTTGTATTAAAGAAATAAACAGGCAGAAAATCTTTACAGTAACTGGTGATATTGCCCACACTGCTAGTGATGGCCCGAAATTTTTCATGGAAAAATTTGGTTTTCCTAAACTTCCTGTAAAATAAACAATCCCAGCCTAATTAGTCATAGTAATACCATATGTGCAAAGAAGGCCTGGTCTGAACAATGCACCTTTTGATGGTCAACCAATTAGAAATCCAAACCAAATTACTTCAGAAACTGCATCTTGTATTTGTTTTCAAATACTCATCAAATCCAAAGACTTTCAGGCAAAGACTTTCAGACCTCAACATACGACATTTTTGAATGATTTTTTTTTATGGGTGTCGTGGTTTAAGCCAGCTCAGTAACTCATGCAGTACGCTCACTCACTCCCCCATCTTTTGTCCCCCCTGCTCCTGGAGGGATGAAGAGGAGAATCAAATGAATGCAACTTCCACAGGTTGAGAATAGAACAGTCCAGTAACTAAGGTACAATACAAACCACTGCTGATAGAACCAATAATAATAATGAGAAGGGAAACAACAAGGGAAAAGTATACAACTGCTCACCATCCCACGACCGATATCAAGCCCGACCACGCAGTGAACCCACTCTTCCAGGTCCCTGTCCCCAGGTTTTACATCCTGGGCATGACGTGCTGTGGTATGGAATACCTCTGTGGTCAGTTTCAGTCAGGTGTCCTGTCTGTTTCCTCCTGGCTTTCCCTTCTCCCTGGCAGATCATGAGGCTCAGAAAGTCCTTGGTCAGACTAAACATTTGAGCAGTAACTAAAAACATCAGTGTTATCAGCACTGTTCCCAGGCCAAAAGTAAAAAACGCAATACTGCACTAGCTACTAAGAAGGGAGAAAAAAAAAAAAAAGACTGCTACTGCTGAACCCAGGACAGTGGGAATATTTCCAAATAGTTCAGCATATAGAACATATCTCAGGTCCAGAGAGCAGCTGGAAGCAACTGTTGAAAACTGCCTATGAGGAATGTAGCTGGGCATTTAAGTATGACACATTTCAGGTTAATTAAATAAAAAAAAAACAGTGTTTGACTTTGTTTACTATGCTTATTCTATATTCCATTGCTGAGCTGTCAAAGTCTGTGATACTTGTATTAAACATACATTTTTGGAAGTGACAAACTGTCCCTGGAAGTCTCTAAGTTAGATGAAATGAATTAAAATTTGAAATTCCATGTATAAGGTTGAAAACGCAGAATGGTACATTCAATGTAATTAAATCTAGCAGTGTGCAATAATTTTTCTAGCTTTGACTTCACCCTCTTTGTTTCAGTCACATTGTTCTCTGTCTTCCAGTAGACACCAAGTACTACAGAGAGGTTTGGAACAAGAAGCAATTTTGTCACCATAAATAGATGAAGTTCCCAAGCAAAGATATTTTGACTCTGATATCAAGAACAAGTGATCTAAGACAGGAGAGTAGGGGAAATGGGAAAGCCATCCCACAAACACATAGTAAAAGTCATAGTAGCTATGCTTACGTTCCTTGAGGTTGCCACTGTCTGATGCTTGTCTGGGAAAGTGATATTTAACATGATAAAAAAATTAGTTTCTATAGCACTTATCTAAGCTGTAGCAATGCTAGAAGAAACAGGGAGCATGATGAGGCATAGTGAATGGAGACAATTTCCTTTACATGCAGGTTCTCATGGTTTGCTGTGATAGATCATGTCATTTTAGTACATCTGGGTTGTTTGTCCATATTTCTGTCCATTGCCAAAGAAGAAATATTTCATAAATAAATCCGCATTCCTTAACATTTAATTCCAGTATCCCAAAGTGACATTGGCAGCCTAGTAGAAACTGGAGCACCAGACTTCCTCAGTTCATCTTTCACATCCTTTCTTTTGACAGGTTTATAATTTCTAGTTACCATATATGCATACAGCCAAAGTCAACACAGCTGATAAGGCCTTATTCATGCCCTGTTCTAGACACCTTTTCAGCAAGCCCACATTTTTGCTTTGGACTCCTTTCTCCTCTTAGCCAAAGAGAACTCCAGGTCACAGTAAACACACAGAAGAACTTTGCTTCAAAGTTTTTCCCTAGATCTGCTGTGCACCCATGTGAGATTGCTCATGGTTCTGGTATCAAGTTTCCTGCTGCAGTGTTTGGCTGCTGTTCAGCAGACAGCATTTATTCTCTTTTTTTTTTTTTTCTCTTATTTCTTTCACATCAGAGTTTGTACTTGTGGGAACTGCCTTCTAGCGCATTGTAGTACAGTGGAAATCCTGATCAGAGCTTTAACAGCTTCTGGTCAGGGTTGTTTCTTGTTTTTTTTTCCTTTCCTCTTTTAACATGATGCTGAGAAAGAACATCCTAGACTTCCCTGCATGGTTTTGTGAAACACTTGCTGGCACTGAAAACATGATATTGATTCCAGCCACTATTGTAATATCTTTGATCTGCATTTGGGACTACTCCAAAAAACACATTCTCTGTGCATGATGCACTGTATTTCTTTTTCACCTGGTCTGTTTCATTTGAATACTTTTCTCTCTGTACATTGCTTTTAACTCTTCAGTATTACTATTTTAAATGTTATGCTCTAACCAATCCATATTGATTTTTCTCTGCTTCTTAACACAGTCATATAAAACAAGAAATACTATGAAAAAAAATATTAGAAATACATGAACAAAACTCATTTGAGATGAGAAAAGAAAAAGGAGCCTAAGTCTTTTGGGGCTTCATTTAGAAATATGTAAAGTACATGTACTTTTTAGTAATTAATGCTATGTTCAAAGCAATGCATTGTTGCAACAAGAAGTCTCAGTGCAGGACAGAAGTGATTCACTAACAAGCGTGATGAAACAGAGTAAGAACATCAGGATTTGCTTCCTGTAGTTTCAGGGCAAGCACAGCAGCAAAACTGTGTTCTAAATGTCAGAATAAATATTCCATGATCAGAGACCATATCCAATGTATGCAACACCAACCTATCAGTTACACCAGTCATTTGTCTACTGCATTTGTATTACGGGTCTTAAAATGAGATGGCAATCACATACTACCATCAAGTTATCAAGGAACAAGTCAGAGACAAAACAAACTTATAGGAGAATAGGTAGATTTTTTTGAAAGAAGAATTACATAAACAATTCAGGAGCACAAAATGTAATGATTTATGTCTTCTTGCCACAGTGCATTTTCACTTCAACAACAAAAGATTTCTTTCTAAAAGCCTCCAAAAAAGGTGACAATTTTACATATGTAATCAAATATAGAGGATAAAATAAGACATTTGGGGAAATATGGAAGTGCCTTATACCAGGAAAGAAGACTTGTTTCTAGCAACCTGATTTTGTATTCCTAAATGAGGTAAGTATATTTTAAATTTCCAGATATTTTCTAAACCCTTTCATCTTATTGCAGACATCAACGCATTTTTTTCCACACAATGATAGGAATTCAGTCAACAGGACACTCAAATGTAATTTATCTGACCAGATGTAGATATTTACATCTGTGGTGGTTGTCTGGCAGTATTACCTAGCAAGGACTGGTAACTGTTGAAATTTGTCTGGAAATAGGTACTTCATAAGATATATCTCTATGCCCACTTCATGAGCCAAATCCTAGGAGTATCTCTTTATATTTTTCTGGCTGTGAAAAGAAGTATGGGTGAGCAACCCAATTGTGAGTGATTTCATAGTAGACATCTCAGGCAGGATCAATCCCAATTTGAGAGTCAGTTCCAGAAAACACATTACCCATATCGTGCCGCAGAAACACCATCAGTCTTCATTTCCTGCTGAGACAGGAGCTTTTCATCCATATCTTTTATCATTCTAAAGCAGTGATGATGAGCCTGTGGCAGTGTACTCCAGTTAACAAATCTCATTCAAACAAAGCACACTGTTTCAGCATGGAGGGTAAAAGCCGTGCTAATTTCAAAGGGCCAAGGGCAGGATAAACCAATACATTATAGTTACCTGCTACCAAACCTACATTCAAAACTATGATCCTTATTTTCTCCCTTTCTGATAAAAACAGCACGCTTGACCAGAAAACTCAGATGTAATAGACCACCATTTTGTTCAGGTTTTGTTTGCCTTTTATACTAAAGATGTAGTAGTATCAAATCGATCCCAGTAGATAAGTTTTTTTTTTGTCTTATGGAACATTGTTAATATTCCCAGCTTCCCTGTGCTTAAAAGGTGTTGAGCTGCACTCATTGGCATGTCTGCATCCTCTCTGTTAGTATTCCCAAAAGTGATGCCTTTTAAGCCTTTTTCCCTATTTTACCACGTTTGACAGCTCTGTTTCCAGTTCAACCTCAGTGCATTAGCAAGGTTGCCTTCTGCAACACAGTTAACTTCTGTCTGGTTTGGGGATATTTCCTGGGTAAAACATAAGATGATTTGTCATTCAGGCTGTGCTGCAAATTGGAAGCGCTATTAAACCTGACAGCAGCTGAAGAGATTGGCTATGAGGAGGGAATAGCTGCCTGGTGTCCCAGGGTGGCTGGGGCTGGACAGAGCAACCCAGGGGCCAGTTGTGCTGCTCCAGGGTTGTGGGGATCCCATCACACAGGGTTCTCGTGCCCGCTGCCCCTCTGCTTTTTAACTTCATGTAGTGTAAAATATTAAATTAGGATTCCCTTTTGAACAAGGCACGGAGAAGTGGGAAGTACTCCAGGCAGTTTTCTTTTCAACAAGCCACTCTTCTTTCAAACTCAGTCAGTCCCAGATTTCCAAGGGTATGATTCACTTGCTAGGTCCTTGTTTGCGGGTAATCATTTTGTCCTTTTTCAAAGCAGGCATGAATAATGCAAGTACAAATTCTTAATTTTCCAGCATAGCAAAGCGATTACAAATATAATGCCATTTCAAACAGCAGCTCAAATTTTTTTCACCCAATGCTTTTTCTTCACTCTCTGTACTAACTTATAGGAATGAAGTCCATGCTCTGAAAAATATGCCTATTATATACATATTTGTGGGAAAATGCTTATATCGGTTGGTCCCCTAATAGCATCTTTAGAATACACAGTGAAACAACTGGGAAATTGCTATTAGCCTTGCATATCTCTTCTGGAATACATTTACTTCTTCATGCATGATTGCTTTTATATGTACTGCTTGCGATCGTGACTTTGTTTTAATTAATTTATTCACTGTTCAGAAAACATTTAGATGTTACCACCTGGCTCAATCTTAATTTAAATATGTAAAATAGAATAAAGTCAAACAGAATAAAACAGAATAGAATGAACATGTCACTGTAATTAATACAGCATATTCTAGCATTCATTACATTATAAAGTGCATAGTGTATTCCACTCATGCTTATTTTAACTTTTCTCAGCAATCATAATGGCTATTTTCTCTTCTTTAAAAAAGTCTTGGATGATTTCAAAACATTTATAAGTAGTGTGAATTATCATGAGATCTGTCAGAAATTGTGATAGTTAGCATTGCTATTTAGACTACCAAGATTTGACGAATTTTTTGCTAATCTAATTAACTATTTTAAGAAATAAGACTTCCTCAGTCATCTTTGCCTATCTGGAGCCAAAAGAATAATTCCTTTTTACTGTTTTATATCAAACTTGTCTATATATATTTAGATAAAGATATCTTTTTGGGAGCAGTAGTCTTCTTTCCCAAATCCTTTGTCTGGAAGGCTGAGTGTGACGATGCTGGGTAACATTGTTTTTGCAAGCACTGAAGAAATAAGATTTTGGTGTTCTTGAGATGGGTGTCTATAAACTGGAGTCTTCGCTTGGCTGATTTTATCTGATCAGGCTTTGTCTGTGTGGTATCTCTGCATTCAGTAGAGAGAAATAATCACCTCCAAGGCACATCCTATCATATCAGCTGAAGTGCCCTCTCGAGGTGCCTACGTGTCTCCACAGAGGGTACCTTGATGAATACTGAGAATAGATAGACAGCTTTTACAGAGGAAAAAGAATTAGATGAGATGAAACCCTCCTAATTGATCATGAGGGGAAAGAGCCCTGCCCCCATCCTGAGCCAGTGAAACCTGCTACAATAACTCATCCGGGCTTTAAACAGTCAAAGCGCTGGCAATCCTGCATTCCTCAGTACATGATGTGGAGAGCTTCAAAGGGAGCTTGTTCTTCACTCAGACTTCAGCAAAAATACCAGGTCAAAGGTTGAGGGTTTGTAAACTAATAACCCCCAGATGACAGGACTGAAGCCCTTACCAAAAATCTTTCCCTCTTTTTTTCCCCTCTCATTTCTTTCCTTTATGGGAACTATGTCTAAAATTAGTCAAAGGAACAGAATTTTTAATGCAAGCAGCAACGCTGTAAGGGTAAGGAGAGAAAGAACACACACACATTTTCACATATGCATTTAAAAAAAAGAATATGAATGAGTGTAGAAGAGGCTTATGGTACTACTCACTGAAGACTGCATTAGTCTTTGCAGTAATGTTAATTTTTAATGTTTTCAGTCTGCCGTCTTTCAGTTGTCTTGAAGCCACCTGAATTGTGCAGTAAGGAGGAAGAAGAATCCAACTAATATCCCCACATCTTTTGGTAAATGAGCTATTAAAATGTACACAAAACAAAACAGACCCTCAATGCAAATTTCAATACCCAGTCTGTACACAGGTCTGTTTTGCTAACACAAGACATAGAAGTTTCCTATGGAAGACTTTGTATGTAAGGAATACAAATTGAAAGCTTGCAACAACCTGAAGTGCTCAAATAGTCTTTAGGAGATCAATTTCCAGCCAAAGGCATCTGTTGTTTCTCAGCCAGCAATCCTAACCTGTGCAAGATCAGAAGTTTATCACCAGGAAGTTTTGTCCAGCCCAAGCTCCCACAGCTCAAGTACCCTCATCTCTGAAGTAACATGAAACAAAGCAGCTCAGTTTTTCACCCATGTTTCCCTCACTACTTGGCCTGTGAAATAGTTTATTTACTGGGGATTTCTATAAATGTAAATAGGTAATCAAGACATTTACAGCTGCACTAACAGAAATAAAGCAAAGTAGGATGTGTGAACACCAATGCTTTCCCAATGTACAACCTCTTCAATACATGCAAGGTGATGCAGAGAAGAGCAGGAGAGAATGACAGCCACTCCAGCAACTACTGATACGGGAAGGTATGAAATTTCCTAACTGCCCAGGGACAGAGGTTAAAGAGATTGGACTACATTAAGGCCTGAGATAAAACACTGAATTTCTCACACAGTTGGTCTTTGACTCCTACCACACGTTTTTTTTTTGAACCATTATGACTTTGATGTAAGAGATAGGGTCAGATCTGATGACAGTCACTCTGCATACAGGACTCATCAAATCTGCTGCCAGGCTGTCTTGCAGCTACAAATGTGGATGACAGAATGGACATAACTGCATCAGTTTAAAGGTTATACGCTCTGTCTGAGCTGATTATCCATGCTCTACTTATAACTACAGAGGTGAAGAAGAAAAAGGAATTTTGTTAGCAGCTCTTCTCATGCCATCTGGGAATTATTAATTTGCAAACCTTCATACTTTTACTGAATTTGTACTAAAGCCTAAGTGGGAAATAGCTGCTTTGAAGCTTTTCTCAACAACATGTGCTATGACAACCAGATCTCTATAACTTAGTCTGTCTGAAGTACACATGAATTACTGTAGCAGGCTTTTCCAGTTCAGGACAGGTTATTTATGTTCATACTGCTTGCATCAAGTGGGAACCATCTTCATTTGCTGAAAAGAAGGGCTAGTTTAGCCTTTCAGGCTTTGTGTAAAGAAATGCTAGAAACGTGAAAGGGCAACTCAGCTACCTCTCTTAGACTCCTGTTTTAGGACCTGTTGAACTGCCCTTGAGTCACAGCTATCGCACTTTCCATCTTTGCACTGACCACAGGCAGCTCTCAAGAAGCCCGGTCGGAAAAGGCACCTTCTCCAAGGACTCCAATGAGCTACTCAAAGAAAACGACAAAGAGATGTGGAAGACGAATACAGGAACAGTGGACATAAAGCTAAAGAGTAAAGGAGTTGTGGCACACAGTGCTTCACAGATGGAAAAATAAACCATGCATTCATTTATTTAGTCGCATACAACTGTTTTCTACACACTGCTGCTGTTTTTTCTGATGGGGACTTTGTCCTGTCCTCCACAAAAAGAAAAGCACTTCCATTTTTCAGGGAAATAGCCCTGTCTGCATTTTTTTTTTTTGTCTTGTGAGCAATGGCCAGCAGGAGTTGAAGTTAATGCCACAGAATGGTGGCCCCGACCACATATTCTACCTCCAGCGTAGCCAGTGTGCTTGTCCAAAGAACAGCAAATTTTTCATACAGCAAACACATGTCAAGCTCTGTATGGCTTATCTTAGCCCAAAATACATGACAGAGGCATGACATGACAGAGAAAAGCAAGAAAATGCTTAGTGTTACAAAATCAACAGAAGTCATGGGCAAAAAGTGTCAGCAACTTATTACTGGTCTAACTGGTATCATTCTGCCAGTTAGAAAACCAAACATTTGGCTAGTTGGTTGTAAGAAACAAGGAGACTTTAATTGCAGGGAAAAAAAAAATCATAAATCTTTTACTGAAATCTAAAGGATCAAGGAAAACATGGCATTGAGCTTGGCTTTAATAAACTTCAATGACATATGAACCTTAATTTTTCTCCAGTAGAAAGGTATTTATTCTTCAAGGACAATTTTTTTCTCTTGGATAGATATTTGCCTACTGTAGAGCACGTAAGACGCACAAGCTGCTTTCAAGTAATTTTTTTATAAAAATATGTGGGATCTGGATTCAGAAGAAATTTTTTAGAACTGTAAGGCCCTGAATATACATTTTTTAAATGTTTTTAAGGATTTTCTAACCCTTCTGTGGTAAAATCAATGAATAATTAGAAAGCAGTTGAAGGTGCTATAACTGGCTTCTATGGAAATAATGAAATTTGCAGCTCTCAAACTATAAAACTACATTGCCCTTTAATATAAGCATACCTAACATTTTACAGATCTGTGAACTTTTAGTTCTTTTTTCCAGTGTATCTGTCCCAAATTTTCCTTGTCTTTTTTTCTCACTGGCTTATCTGTGAAGAAAATCCCAGCTGTTGTGAAATCCAAGCACAGTTGAAAAAAACAGACCTTTGAATTTTCCCACAGCATTTCTGCCTCCACATTTCCTAGTTGATGGATGAGGACTGGATTGAGTACAGGAGTTTTCCTGAGCACTATGCCATGAAAAGGTGGGTTTGAAACGAACCAGGAGAAATCTTTGCTAGTTTTTGCTGGGTTTGACCTATGTTTCCTTCTTGTACTCTCATTGTATACAGAAAAGTTTTTCCATCAAATTCTATTCTCACGTGCACCCAGTGAGCCGTACTGAAGTCAGCTGAAACTGAGATATCTCTATGAATACATGTGAAATCAAAATCTGTCTTTTAAGCATCTATAGAGAGAACCAATCCTTCTGAGAGAGGCTAATACACCCTTTATCACATATATGATGCTGGGAAAGGTTAAAAAGATCCCAGGGAATAAATGCTAGGCTTACCATTAGCTCTCTCTTCCATTGTTCCTAGAATCATCCTATATAGAATCATAGAATTGTTAGGGTTGGAAAGGACCTTAAGATCATCTAGTTCCAACCCCCTCACCATGGGCAGGGACACCTCACACCAAACCATGCCACCCAAGGCTCTGTCCAACACGACCTTGAACACCACCACAGATGGAGCATTCACAACTTCCCTGGGCAACCCATTCCAGTGCCTCACCACCCTTACAGTAAAGAATTTCTTCCTCATATGCAATGGAGGCACTCTCATGCAGTTAACTAATAAAAAGGGTTTTGGTTGGTTTTTTTTGTTTGTTTTTTTTTTTTTTTTTTTTGTTTTTTGGTTTTTTTTTTTTGTTTTTTTGTTTTTGTTTTTGTTTTGTTAGAAAACAGTGCTTGATTCAGCAGGGGTACCAGCACAAGAATGACATGGACTTGTTAGAATGGGTCCAGAGATGGGCCATGAAAATAATCAGAGGCTGGAGCACCTGTACTAAGGAGACAGGCTGAAAGAGTTGGGGTTACTCAGGCTAGAGGAGGGAAGGCTCTGAGGAGACGTTACTGTGGTCTTTCAGTACTTAAAGGGGGCTTATAAAAAAGATGGAAACAAACTTTTTAGGCCTTTTTTAGTAGGGCCAGTAGTAATAGGACAAGGGTTGATGGATTCAAACTAAAAGAATGTAAATTTAGACTGCATATTCTTTACTGTGAGGGCTGATGAGGCACTGGAACAGATCACCTAAGCTGTGGATTCCCGATTATTGGGACTGTTCAAGGTCAATTTGGATGGGGCTTTGAGCAACCTGAAGCAGTAAAAGGTGTCCTTGCCCATAGCAGAGGAGTTGGACTAGATTATCTTTAAAGGTCCCTTACATCCCTTGCCTTTTTACATTTGTGCCAGTTCTGTGCCAGTATCCTGGTTTAATTTTATTAATCTTCTTTCTTTTCCTTTTTTTTTCTTCTGTCTCTGCCCAAATAACAATTCTTTGAGCTACTGGACAATGGAACTATCAGAAAATGCGATTCTTCAATTCCTTTTTGGATGGAAAACAAAACAAAACTTCACAAATGGTCAGAAGAGTGGGAAAGACTTTCCTTCTCAATTTTGTTGCTAAAGTTACATTTGATGTGATGGTGAAATCTTGATCCAATGACTCTTGTACCAAAAAATTCAACTGATTTTAGCTGAAGCTGCTCTTACATCTTATCTTACATTTGCTGAATATCCAAAAATATGATTCTTTACCACCAAAAGATGAGCGGCTTCTCATCAATATTAATCTAGATATCACTATTTCAACTTTTATCTGGAGGTCCTACAAAAGCAAAAAATCTTCTCTCTGTTAGGTATGTACTAGCTAGCACAGCTAGCCTGTTACAGATAAGGATATTTCTTCTGAACTGCAGAACAAACCCAGTGTCCTTGATGCTGCAAAACTGCAGAGCAACATGGGTTAGTATGCAGCTGAATGAATTTTATTATACATTTAATAGATCTTGTAACATCTCTAAAGCCAAATAAGACACAAATACCAGTGTCTGTTTAAAGGCATCAACCCTGGTACTCTACTTAACAGTGCCAATTATACGATTAATTATATAGGTTTGTCAAGTGACTTGCAGTAATCTTAAGTGATCAGAGTAAAAACTTGCCGAATTTCAACCAGTTGGAAGTGGCTGGAGGCTGGCCTGCTTCTTTGGTTGGATTCTAGTATAAAATCAAAAGGTATGTGAGTGACTGTTTGAATATTCCCAATGGTTAAAAATTGTAATATGCCAAAGGGAGCGTGAATGACTCACAGTTATTTTAGGAAGAACTTGATGCAACAAACTTAAAACCTTTAGGATGGATTTATAACTGCATTTATTTTCAGTACTACCTCCTGCTAAAAAAAGGTGCAGAAATTATTTCATCTCTCTCTTGTTAGAAGAAAGGCTCACATAAACAGGGTAATTTTAAACTCCAGGAAAATAAAAGACAACAAAAAGAAAGGGTAAAAGGTTTTCCAATCATAGTCTTTTAATGAATGACTTAAAACAACTTATTTAAGCAGATAGCACCCATCTTAAAGTCCAAAGACATTAGCTGATTTTATTGATCTCTTATTCTATTGTAGTAAAACACCATAGTATGACCATCTCTGTGAAACCTTTTGAAACCAAATCTTTGCAAGCTAAGTTTTACTGTTGCTCATTATTGCCTTAAATTCAACTGGAAAAATGACATCATACTCTCACATAGGTAATTATCAATGTTTGCTCTGGGGACCTTTGACTCTGGAGAGAACTAAATGATATGGTTCTTTGCATGCATAATATCCTAATATTTGCTCAAGCTATATATGTTTGTACAGGGCTGTCTATATAAAGGTCCCTGTCTGAAGTAGCTAGCTAAAAACGAATTCCCTTATGAAAGCTACACAATTATGTCAGCTGGAAAGATACTGGGTGGACTATACCAGGGAAAGGCTTTTTGGATCCGAGCTGGTTTGAGGGGGCCAGCTGCCTCAAAACAGGGGCGTCTTGGGCTTGCTGTACTTCTCTGTGCAGATGCACCCAAGGGCTGCAAAAGTGATCTGTTTGGAGGCATCTCTGAACATAGTCCTGAGCTATGTGCTCTAGGTGACCTTGCTTGGGCATGGGAGGTTGGACTAGGTGACCTTAACCATTCTGTGATCCTGTGTGTATCAGCTTTGTCAGGTTTTGTGTCTTGAGGCAGATGGACAGGTGGCAGTTGGAAAGGCATGGGCTGGTATGTACTCCCCCACTCCATTCCCACTGGAACTGGGCTGCCACCAGTTTAGAGGTATCCTTTATGTTTTTGCTGGAAGCTTACATGTAAACACATTTGGGACTGGTTGGGGCCTTGGCAGCAGTGGTTCTGGAGTGCCTCTGGTGCATGCTGGTGGAGTAGGGCATGCAGGCATAAGGGATACCCAAGCCCCCCACTCCATCCTCGCAGCCCAGTGGGTGCTCAGCTGGTGCTGAGCAAAGAAATGAGCACAGCAGACTTATCAGATGGTGACCCCAGGGTGGTATATTGGGGCAGCACGACGGCACGCTGCAGTGAGGACCTTTCCTCCAGCTGCCTGGCTGTGCTCCTCAGGAACAGAGATGCACCATCTTGAACTCATTAAAATTGTCCTTGTTTCTTACAGCTTTTTTTCTTAGCACAAACAAACTATGTTTACCCTTCCTTCATCTACAAAACAAGGGTGGTATCCAGCAACCTGGCAATCCCTCAAGATATTTATTTTAATACACTGGCCTTTCACTTCTGAACATTTAGAGAGCCCTCTGGGGGACAAGAAAACCTTAAGACTGAAATTCAAAAGGACATGGAAATGTTTTGGTTTGGATTCATTAAATACCTTACATGTGTGAAAGACTTCTTTGCTAGTTTTTCTAGTAAGGCCAACACTGCATGTTGTGTTCTGGAAGTCAGGTTGATCCAAGACATTTCTCCTATTAAAAATGTCAAGCTGAGAAATAGGCAGATGGATGACTTCTCTGCCCCAAGACTCAATACCTGGCAGGGAGGGCTCTATTTTGTGTGCGTGAGAAAAGGAAAATACGGTGGGGCAGTAACAGTCATAGAATCATATCAGGATACATCTAACCTGTTCCATGGGCAATTCTGCAAATACCCCTTCAGCTCCCCAAATGCAGGGAACTGTGCTGGCACCAGGGCAGCTGTGCCTCCTGCCGGAAGTGTTTCTGCCCCAAGGCATCTCCTCCATAATGCTGGTACCGCTTCAGTAATAAAAACTGCAGCCTTCAGAAATTAAAGCTGTAACTGTTCCTTCCCAGCTATGAATGCTTCAGCTAATGGCTTGGCAGGAGCAGGTGCCCAATTAGTCAAATAACAGAGTGGCCACTCATGCCTGCATACAGCACAGATACCCAGAGTAGAGATGAAGAAATCCAAGGGACTTGCCACAGTTTTTAGAAGTAGTTTTGGAAGAAATGTAAATACATCCATAAAATCTCCAGCGGATTCTCTTCTTCAGTGAAGAAATTGAGATGCCGCTTGTCTCCTGCTAAAGCTTTATACGGTTTCTGTCACTCAGAACTGCTGCTGAGATGTTTCTTTTTAAAATGTGGCATTAAGAAATCACAGTCAAAAGCACATTGGTGGCTTTTCTGTCTGGATGCTAAATGGCTTAGAAAGTATGCGGTTCTATTTTTAGGGAGGAAATGGTTTTATGGATTAAAATTCAAATGATAAGGTAAACAATTTCACAGAATTCTTTGCCGCAAAAGATGATTTTTCCCTTTAGCACAGGTTACTGTTTTCATAACAGGCTGATGAAAGAGGCTTTCACTACTTTTTTCTTCACTGTACAGGTTGCATAGCATCTCAGCTGATGTAATAAAATACAGAAGAGCAGCATGAGTGCATATAGACAGAAGGAAGGGGGAGGTAAAGCCAGAAAAATTAGGTTCTGATAGTCAACTGTCCCAGCTGGAATTAGATTATGCCACTTGTGAATATTTCATAGTTACCAGCTGAAAGACATCTAGTCAAGCAATTAAAGCCAATCAGTGGAAGACCTGAGTGTTTTGTTTCTCAGCCAGCTAAAATAAGCCACAAGTTGTATTAACATTTTAGGGGATAAAAAAGAAAAAAAAGATACTTCTTCCTACTTGCAACAGGAAGGAAATGCAGGTACAATTTTGTCAGCAAGCACGTGTTGGTGAGTGGTAATTCCCTTCAGTGTTTAGAGGAATGGCTCAGCGTCTCCTGTCAGAGTCAATATGCCAAGGGAGGGTGGTATGCATCTGTGGTGCTCTGCTCTGTGGGGTAGGTATCAGAGAAAACCTCCTCTTCTCCCCTGACTAAAGCATGCTGGAAGATGTTTGGCTAGCTTAGAAGTCCTTCCCCTGAATCCCATCTCTAAACTAATCTCTCGCTGATGTTAAAGGCAATAGCTTGAAAGAGGCAGCAGAATCAGAGCTTCGTGCTGCAACTCAGCCCGTTCCCCCCCCCCCCCCC
>JASSUY010029561.1:18700-78650 GCA_032466535.1 Forpus xanthops
GCTTCGTGGTGCAACTCAGCCCGTTCCCCCCCCCCCCCCCAATTTTCTTCAGATGCGATGCTAGGGCCATGTGGCAGATTGCTTGTATTAAAGAGCAGAAACAGAGTTGTTGTTTCCTGTGCACAAGCACATAAGGAAAAACTACAGCTAATACTCACTTTCTAGAGCAGCATTAAGTTCTATGAAGAAATGCATTGTTCAGCTGGCCTCTTAATCTAGATGACAGTTTTATTACAATTAAAATATCACCTCTAGGAGGCCCTTTGTTTGCATTTGACAGATTTTATTGTGTTTATATAGGCTAATGAAGCAGAATGAAATTATGTAGCTTATATTAAATTTAAATGACTGATTTATTGTATTTAAAACCCCAAATTTATCATGCATGTTCTTTAATGCCACACAAACTACATTAGTTCACTGCTTGTTTGCATTCTACTTTGGTGATTTGCCCATTTGAATAAGGTTTTTTGAGTGCACTAAAATAAAATGAGTTAATGTTTGAATAGTTAAAACAGAAAAGACTATCTTTAAGCATTTTGGAAGGGTAAAAATGTTGTGACGCTGGGTCTAGCTTGTGCTTCAGATCAGTGGCTCTAATTTCATGGGTTACTATCATGATTCCACTGAAGGACTTTAATTTGAGCCTTTGCCAAATGCACTCAATTTTCCACACTCTCATTTTTGTTGTTGAGCTTTCTTTTTACTTATTGATCTAGAAAACTCTGTTATTCCCAGTTGAATATTCAGCCCAAATAGTCCCTACTACATCAATAGAAAGAAGGAATGAGGACACAGGTTTCCATGCAAGGACTGAGCAGATCACTATAAATCTGAATGCATCCTGATTCATGTTCATCTTAATATTTCCTGATGATAGGACTCCTCTCACTTTCCTTTAGATTTCCATCCCATAGAGGCTTGAAGCCCATCTTGTTACTCCCTGGTTTATTCCTTATAAACAGGGAGAATTAGATATGTGGTGATATTTACTGGATATGTATTTTAGATGTTGACATTAGGATGAGGTGGGTTGTGCTGTTATGCCTCTATTCTTTTCCATATGGAAGAAGTCAAAGGTGATTTGTTCAGATGTAGAAAACCTCCGTTTTAGTCTGTTCAGTCAGATTAATCCCGTGGCTAATATCTGAAATATTGCTAAGATAAATTCCTATCACAGTGAATACTGGTACTTATTACTGTCAATACAAATTTAAATGAAGGTCTTGGGATAAAACATTTTGTAAATCAGTCTCCAAAACAAATGACTAGAATTGCTGCAATCAGTGAATTCCACTAATAGCATCAGACAATTCTAGGAAGCTTTAAGCAGACCAAGTGTTGTTTAAGAAGAGCAATTTTACTGAAAACCTGACTTTCATGCAATAAATTAATTTCATACAACTAGTTTGAATCAGATAACAAATTTTGGCTAAAGGAACTACATCAGAAGAATTTCAGACCATTTTTCTTCTTTAACAACAGTGTTTGGTGAACTCATGACATCACTGATTTATTTTCCTTTGAAATATCACTTTATCTTCAGCTTGGCTTTTCACTTTAGCTATTAGCTCATTGGCATATATTGTTTCTTATGTAATACTATGGGGAAAGAAAGATATTGGGGCTGATTTTCTGCTAAGTTATTAAAAAGGTATGAACAAGTGAACAACTTAATTTTTTTCTGTGATTAAATGTATCATGTTAAATATGTCACAATACAGATGTTTGTGGGTATGAGTAATTTGGACCTAGGAGTCAGCTTTAGTTTCTGTAACTTTATTAAGGATGATAAATCTCACTGCCCTTGTCCTTCAGCTTCCAGCTGTCCATACTGCATGTCTGTAGCATACGGATTTGTCTTGCCTGGTGGTGACACCCACCAGTTTCACCAGCAGAAAGCTTTGTGTTATCTCTAGGGCTCAACTGTGCCAATGTCAGTTTCTGTTCAGTTTAAGCAAAGATTCAGTAACTTGCATTTGTTCGTGGTGCCTAGTTGAATTGTAGAAAAGTATGCCTAAGCAGGAAACAAGGTGGAAACAGGCTTCTGGAAAATCGTTCTAACTTCTTGGTAACTCCTTGTTCAGCCATGGAAAATGTGTAGGCTCTCAGACTTTTTAAGTATCTGTAATGCCCAGGGATTTGGCAACTGCCATGCATCTGAAGTAGGGAATCATAGTGAACAGGATCTTTAAAATATTAAGAATCTGATTCTGAAATACTTAGGTTTTATATCTGATATGAGGAGAAGCTGTGTCTGATCATACAAGTTCAGTATGAATTTTCCTCTGCATGACTCACTTGAGGAAATAACGCTTTTCCCCCACTGAATTTCCAGAAAGAAAAGTTAACGTACCAAGTTAGGACACACACAATATTGAAGGATACAGCTGCTTTAATATAACACAGTTATCCTCTCTGAAATCAAGGTGTCAGGTTATGGCCCATCCTGTAACAAAGAGCCTAGACCAAAGTCCCATAAGTTACCCCTTTCATAGAATCATAGGGTGGTTTATGTTTGAAGGGACCTTAATTATCATCTAGTTCTAACACCCCTGTTATGGGCAAGGACACCTTCCACTACGCCAGATTACTTTAAAGTTTCTAGACTGAAGATGGATTTGTGTCTCTAAGACAAACCCAGGGTCCTGCCCATGAATTGCATGAAGAGCTAGAAGGCTTGGCAACCCTGGATAGCACATTAGTGAAGAATGTGAGTTGCCATGGAAGCCTCTCTTATTTTTATTGTTTTTAAGGAAAAGAAAATAAAAAAGACTAATATGCCTTTGAGTGGGGGAACAACATCTTCCTGCCCAGAGCACCACCACGTATTCCTTGCTGTCTGATCCGTCTGGCTTCTGTCCTTTTTGCGCTGCATAAATCATAGTGATGCAATGAGACTTATAAGCAAAGTTGGTCCTGTGTGCTAATGATGTGCTTGCCCACTTCACACTGTTAAATAATGACTAGTTAAACTGTTGCATTTTGCATCAGATAATTTGTTGTAAAATAGGTATCAGATTGCAATGTAGAAATAGAAGAATTTGTGCTGAAAAAAATGAAAAGTTTCTGTGAGCTTGTGTGAATATCTGCCAATGCAGAGTCTTGTTTTTGGGGACGGATCAGCTATGACCTGGACACAATCTCCCTAAAATCATTGAAGCTGGTCAGAGACATGAAGAAGTGTGTAGAGATGTTTGATGCTGTAAAAATTCATTGCCACACTGAACTGACATGGGATTTTGGTTCTTTCTTTAATAATTTCCTAGTTTCCTACGAAAAATTAAATTCTTATTCGATATTACAAATGGAAATATGTGATCATCTGCTGCTTTTCTCCTCATTTTTGTGACACGATGGGTAACTCATCGCTTTTTTCTTCTGAAAGTGTTGAGTGCAAGTTGGACAATTTAGCTTCAAGAAGGGCCTGAGGACCTTAGATGACTGTCTTCAAGCTAAATGGACAAAGCCCTAAAGGTTTTAAACCTTTATTGACAGATCATGTTGTTAGAGATTCCATACTTTCATTTTAATGCTATTATTCTAATTTTTCATTAAGTCATTTGACTTAGGAAAATAAGGCATTCTATTCTGCTGTTTACAGGCAGAAATCTGTATGTTGGTATATTTAATCAGCCTGTTACAACCATTGAGGCTGTGCAGTCCGGGCTGCATACGGTAAAGTTATAATGGAGCAGAAATGAATATGCCAAAAACGTAGTCAGCCCCTACAGTTGCCAGAAAAGGTGTTAATATTTTCCTCTGTTCTAGTAGAAGCTCACTGGGATATGCAAAACTTGTTCGTTAAGCACCACTGCAGAGTGACAGATGCTGACATATACAATTTGACAGCTGCAAATACCGGGTACTAGAAAGTGTCATTTTCCATAAGTATAAAATAATGGGTCATTATTCCCTGACAGATTAAAAACCAAGTACTATGAATAAATGAATCTGTAATCCTGTGTATTTTAAAAGAAAAATAGAACATTCTTTTTCTTTTTCCAGAAATAAAGGTACTTTCCTTTGTTCTCCTCTCACCTGTGTGCATTGCCACCAACTGCCAACCCATCGAGGAGGTGGAGCAGAGGAGGAAGTTGCTTATATGATCTACTTAAGGCATTTAAGACCTTTATGTTTTCAGATGAGGAATGCAGACTTCTTGATAGTCAGTGCCGAAAACTGCACTTACATCCAGCAGACAGCTCAGAGGGGAGACTTACAGTCTTTTGGGTTGCAAGAGGGTTCCAGGAGTGCAGGTGCTCAAGTTAGGTGCCTGACATGAAGGATGTGAATATTTGCTCTTGAGGGTTATCTTTCTTGCTTTGTGCTGACCAATAGGACTCATGCTGTTACATGGTCCTATAAGAGGGCCTCAGCTGTGACAGCTTCTTGCCTTTAATTCTGAGCCCATGTTTCTATTGCTGGAGAAGTGACTGCAGCCAGCCTCCTCAGGCAGATAGGTAACAGTGGGGGAACCTCTGAAATTTCAGAAGGAACTGTTAGAGATGTTTGTCTTCCTCAGAACAGTGGGGAAATCTGCACACTGGCTGAAAGTGAGGCACATGAGGGGAGCAGGGATAGATCACACTCAACAGATCTGCTGTTAGGGTTGTTGCACTTGCTGGGCTTGCCGAAGTGGATGCATCCCTCTGGGGGCTGGAGTGATGCTCTGCCTAATGCAGCCTGAGTCCTAAAGCAAGCCATAAGTTCCCAATATGAATGTACTTAATGTATTTAACAAGAATCTAGTTGATGATAACAAATTGGTTTCCAGTGCCTATCTGTACATGCCAGCCTTGCACCTACAAGTATGTGTACCCTGCAATTAACAGTTAAAACATGGTTATGATCTATCTTCTTACCTCCATTCTACCTGGTTATCAAACCCATCATCACTGTAACAATATAATACACTAGATATCGCTGAGACCAAAGGCAGTTCTCCAGCTGAGGCAGGAGATACTGTCCAATCACAGTAAGTCCATTGTTATAATGGAAAGGAGCATGGCAAAAGCTGTGGCAGTGCCACTGAGTCATTGGAGAAGTCACCTAAAAAGAGGATATCCCCTGACATGCAGTTAAGTAGGCTCTGACAACCCTTTCCAGCAGTTCTGAAAGAGCCAAGCAGCTCAGCTGCTTGCGAATAGGGCTATTTGGTGACTTCAGAGGCAATGTTTTCTTTTGTGCATGAGGTGTTTTCAAAAATAAGCATTATTTATTATTTTATCTTCTTTAAATCTATATGCCTCAGATGTAACTCAGGACAGGGCCATTACAACTGACAAGTTTGAGCTTTTGTATAAAGGATATCCCACAGAATTTTGCTCTAATTCCTGCATTAGGGACTTGTTTTTTTTTTCATATAAGAACAATCACTCACATAAAAGACAACTGAAATAGTGTCTTTACCTGTTACTTACTGAGTCTATGTCAGGAAGGTTTTTAATGGAATGCTTAGAGCTTTTTAATGAATTCTAAAATGTAACATTCATTATACTGCCAGAGCAGTATAGAGATTTAAATGTTTTGGCAAATCATGCCATGTTTGAGGTATATTCTTTGTGTTGATCTTTAATAAATTATGCTTGCTACTGTCTTTTTGTGTAGCAGATTAATTAGAAGCATGATAAAACCAAGTGGGAAAACAACATTGAATTTAATGGGTGGATTTCCATAATTTTGGGGGTTCAAGACATTTTTTTCATGCTTTCCACACTTAGCACAGTAACCTTCTGGTCTGTGTCTGGGCTTTTAGGAGCTGTAATCATATAAAGAATAATTAGATGGAAGTTAAAAACAGCACAACTGGACTGAACAAATACGCATGATTACAGATATGTTTGTATCAGTGAGAGTGAAAGAAAGTGAATACAGATCAAATGTTATGATTTTTATACCTCGTTACTTGGAGATCATAAATATGTGTATAAGGGCTGCATTAAAGGGAACTTTTCCCCTCCCCCTAGTCCAGTTGTTTAGTTTCCTATATTTAACTGTTGACAGCAGTTCAGAGAATTGCAGGATTTGTTGAGGTTTCCCCATGTTTCATTTGTAGAAAATTTTAACTTCAGGCTGAACTGGTTAAAGGGAACAGTTCTGGGTGCCTCACACCAATATCTGCGCAGGCAGCCTCTTGCTATCAACGGCATAAGATGCTGTCTTCTAACACTAGTTTTGTTCAAAGACAGACTCTTGGATTGTTGGCTGACAGTGGGGTATACTCCCTTCTTCAAGAACATACCTTCAATGTCTTTGAAGACAAGAAGCATTTAAACAAGTTAGCAGATATGAGATTACAGAAACTGCTGTGCAGCCAGGATTGCAGAGATGAAATCCAGTCTCTTAAGTTCCACATTAATAAAGTCAAATATTAAAAACCTGTTAATATTGTTACTGACAGTTACTTAGGGAAGGCCTAAACTTCTATACATTTATAACATATTTGGGATACATGTAGTTATGATAACATTGATTAACTTTCAGAGAATATAGGTAACTTTTTTCCTTAATACATATATCATAAACAGTAGAATTTAATGCATTTTACACCTTCAAGGGCTAAGATTTAAAAGGTGAAGAAGAAAGAAAAGCAAACCAAAAAGTAAATTTAAAAGCTTTTATTGAGGGAGCTGGGATGCACGCCTACATATTGTCATTTTCTGCATTTAGCTCTAGGTGTTGATAACTGAAATTTCCCCTCGGTACAACAGATGGCTGTAGTAACAAATGTCTGTCTCCTTAGTATTTATTGGCAGTCTAGTTTGCTTTTGTGTGTAGAGAGTAGAAAACGAGCTTTAAAGCCAGTAGCTCAGGATGTGTGGTGCATGGAGCGCTAGTAAAGTGGTTGAGACACTGCTGGCAGCAGGAGTCTGCAAAGAAACCATCATATCAGAATGAAAACAGCTGTCGGCCAGCACCATAAACTTTAGAAAATGCTGTGGATGATTAGTTGCTGCTCCTAATGTGTGAAAGTTGGCCTGTCTGCACACAGGCAAAATAAACTCCCTTTTGCTTCTTGCCACTCATATGTAGAAATCACAGAACATGATGGGATTGATTATATGCCAAAAAAGCCGGGAAGTACAGGTTTAGAGTGAAAACCATGGCAATGACAGTCTCTTTCTACTTGGATGTCATTGCTTGAAACGTTAAGGTGAAATGAAAAGGAACAGGAAAGAAACCTCAGACGGGAATGGGACCAAAAAAAACCAAAATTAAAAAATGGAAAAGCAACTTGATGAGGAAGGAACATTCAAGTTTATAATATAAGGCACCTGGTCTCTCTGAAACTTTTGGGGTTTTAAGCAAACCTTAGCGGTCCTGGAACAATAGCATGAGAATGGTCCAGAAAACACACATTCTGCTGAGCGCCACAAAGCCTTTATCCCCAGAGACAGACATCCTTTCCATTTCCATCATCTCATCTAGCCAGAATACTCTGAATAAACATCAACAATAGCAAAAAAGAATCTGGATTGATTGCAAAGAAGAGACTATAAAAGTGGGCTTTATTGTGAAACCCTTCAGTTATATTTATTTGGGATAAACGGTTTGAAAGGCCATTTCAAAATTGAATCAACTATGACTGTAAATCTGGGTATTTAACATGGATTAAAATTATCCTTTTATTGCGCTGCAAGGCAGTTTGAGTGTTCCCTTTCTATGAGGGATTTCTCTCGCTGAATTGATTATGAAATAGATGTGAAAACCAAGGGCAGAAGGTGGGACTACTTAATTTTTTTTCTTTTATATACCTCTGAGTCTTCTGCTTTAAGCAATCATAACAAAGATAAATATTTATATAGCACCTGCCAGTCTATGGCTTTAAAGCACTTAACACACTCTAATATATACTATTGCACAGCAATATTAAAAAGTTCTAGGGCTAAAGGTAATTCTAGCTGATAGCAATGCTGGAAAAGGGGAAGTAAGACAAGATTGCTTTCAACTAGTAACAATTCAAACTAGGAATTGACTAGAAGAGCAAAGCTCAGACTTCCACTGCTGCAAAATTTGTCAGCAGGCATTTCAAAGACTGATTTTGCTTATCTTTCAGAAACAGGCTCTAAATCTTAGGTCCTGAAAAGTAAACAGATAGTTTAGTACTTACTCTAACAAAGGACAAGATTTCATTCCCCCAATTTAGTAAAATACAGCCTTAAAAGAAATGGTAAGATCTGACCATAAAGCGCCTGCAAGGGTTAAGAGGGGCTATAGAAATGACTGATGTTTTTGCCTAAGCAATAAAACTGAATTCTTGAGTAGGGGGAGACCGCAATATTTTTGAGTGCTTTTTCCTCACAAAAATGTCACAAAAAGATTTTTCTTTCATTCAGCATGATTCACTTCATTGTATTTAGAAGAAAAATAAAGGAAATGAAGACTTTTACTCTCGGAAATGCCATTTTCGCTTTTTAATGCTAGCCAGCAGACCAGTGATTTAGGAGTCATCCTCAGGAGAATTCCAGGACTAGCAGATGATATCAGAGAGAAATTTATTTTTTTCTATCCTGGTTAACATTGATAGTAATTGACAATTTACTAGAGAAAGTTAGGGAGCAGCAGAACCAGAGCCCTTAGATAAAAGTCCTAGAGGTTTTTCCAGAAAGTCACTCTAACCTGCAAAATGCATATTTTGTATTTGTGGAAAGTAGGATCCCTCCAAGAAGAAGGCATGAAAGAGGCCTGTCTCCAGATGCCCTGGCTCACAGGACAGATTTATTTCCTAAACATAAGCGAACTGCTAACTTTTGCATGTGTAACCTTAATTATAACAGAATTTAAGACTTATTTATTTTCTGTTAAGCCAATTAGATTTTTTTCTGCTGGGGAATCTATATTAAGAATCAAATTAAATATCCCAAATGACTGTGTGTATATATGATAAATATGCTAAATTTAACCTTTGAAGTAGCTCTTAGATGTTTCAGTTCCAAAATGAAATCGACTGAAATCAAAATGAAACCAAATTGCTCTGGCAATAAAGAGGCACATCTGTATTTCACTCTTAGCAGAGTACCAGCCCCTGGCTTTAAGAGTATGTGTTTTGTAATAGCTTTGTCCCCTACAGCTTCAAATGAGGTTTCACAAAATCTCAGGCTGGAAAGCCCTGGGCCCTTATTTTCTGCTTCCTGCTCACTGCCCTAAGTACATGTAAGACGGGGGGGACAGCACCAAAAGGATTTCCACAAGTTCTCAGACAGTTTTCTAAGAAAAAGTAAGCAGGTTCTCTGAGTCTTTGCTCAGATATATGACCCCGAGGGACAGGAGACTCCTGTGATCTCCAGCACAGGGAAGAGATTTTAAGATCTTCTCTCGTTTTTTTCAGTAGTTAACATCAGTTTTTGCCTGCTCTGTGGTAACTACAACAAATCCTCTTCCTTAGTGCTTAATTTATATTATACTTTGACAAGGGTATTTAAGCACTTAACTTGGGGTTGTAAATTGCACAGAAGCCTAAAGGTTACGTATGGTGGTTCTGCCCACCAAGGAGTCTATACTGTTTTCTAGATCTGTCCAGATGCTCTACAGGACAGGCCTTTTACTTAATTCTCTAATGTTGTTTACGTATGTTTTAGGACTGTCATTGCAAAGTAAGAGATTTCCATGCTCCAAAGGATTCTGTGCATTCCCTACACAGATTTTCTTATATTGGGGGAAATGCTTGTGCAAATAGGAATGATGGTAAAGAAAGTGGATCAGAAAAATATCAGGACAGAAGAAGAAAACTGCATTTCTTTTAGCTTCATCAGCTTGGCCATATTTTCTTCCTAACAGCCCCTTTGAAATGGCAAAAGAATTCCTTCTTCCAACTCTTCACGTGACCTAAATGCATAGTTGATGAAAATATACTGGTTACATGAAAGCCTGACAGAAACCATCAGGAAAGCATTGCAGATTATTTTTTTCCTCCTTTTGCCACTATGTTTTTACAGATGTGATACGTGGTTTAAGAAGCCATAGCAGAAGTCATGCTTTAGCCTTGCAAAATAGTCCAAACAAAGAAAAACATTTCTTTCTCTTTCTTTCTTTCCAGAGTATATCAAACTAAAAAAAAAAAAATAAAAAAAAAAAGCTTTTAATTGGCATATCTAAGAAAATTTATGAGAAAAACTATGCATTTAGAGCAAAAAAAAAAAACAACTGTGATTTCTGCATAAATCAGAAGTCAGTGGACCACATACCCTGTCAGCCTGGCACCAATGCTGCTACAAGCCACGTAGCAGGCTTCCCAGCCTGAGCCCACAGGAGCCATTAAATGAAACCCCTGCTCATTAGTCTGATGCTGAATATAGAGCTTGGAGCAGTAGATCACAAAATATGTGGAGTAGTCGGTGCAGCAGCAGCAGCAGCTGGTGGAGCATTTACCTCAGAGTGTTACAAAGGTGCCTGGAATTTCACCCGCTGATCCAGAGACAACACAGAGCACCCACACCCCACTGCTGGCTAGTTCTCATGCACACAAGGAGAAGGGCCTCTCTCAAGTGTCCTCTGGTACTCGAATACCCTTACAATTGATAAGATCTTCTATTTGAAGCTTATAGAAAAGTCTACATGCAATGAGAATTGTGGGAACCTTTTGGCATTGCAGGAAAGATGTGAGAATAGACGAGGGCTGGTAGCTGTGACAAGTAGCCCTTCCTGCTCAGTGCAGATGGAGCTGTGGTAGATGTAATAATGGATTTAATTTTCCATTGATCTGAGAAAGGCAGACAGTGTGCATCTGTAAGAAAATATGCTAACTGCAATTCCTGGTGTGGTTTTATAGTGTGATGTAGTTAGTCATTGAATATTCCTTCCCTGACAAGCTGTGAGCTTAGGAGGAAGAAACAGTGGGAAGAAAATGGCTAACCAGACCTGAGGACCAGGTGAAAAGTCAGTCCCAAAAGAGAGAATGCCCAGCCAAGTATCACAGTTCTTCACTTTTATTTTCCTTTGAGTTCCTGTTCTAAGAGCCCTACAGTGCCAGGACAATGGAGATGGGAGGAGGTGGTGGCAAGTGGAAGCCTCCAGCTGTACTGGGAGAGAGCCGTCTGTCCTGCAGTTCTAACTTCTCTTTGCATGTCACTCCAGGCAGAGAAGAGTACCTGATGTTTCTGTGTGTAGGGTTTGGTGTGCGAGTGGTTTGTGGGAAAAGAGTGGTGCAGATTGGGCTTTGCTGGAGGGTCTTAGTGCTGGGAATCACAGGAATGAACACATCAGCATATTGCTGGGGAGTATACAGTATGAAGGCACTACCTCGACAGGGGCAGAAGTGGAAAGGGGCAACTGATTGTTTCTTGTCCCTTAACCTTGTGACAATAGTGAGTTGCAATTCTCTGTTTGAGAAAGAACAACCTTCTGTAAGAAGCAGGAAGAAAGGGCTCACCCTTTTGCAGAGCCATGCTATGTGATCCACAGGAAAGCATGTTCCATACTAGCCCATGAGGGGCTGGCCATATTTGTTCTACCTCTAATTAAATTACCACTTCATTTAGTTAATTGAGTAAATAAATAAGATGATGAAACAGGTGCTTAAATATAAGACAGAGATTAAAACTCATTAATTACTACCATAATCAAATGATGATTGGTCTCAAGCAGTGACTACATAGAAGATTAAATATTCTGGTCAATGACAAATGCATGTTAGATGTTCTGTCCTTCACCTTATTTTGTTGGGTTTTTCAGCCATTTGACCATTTGAATATTCTGTGCTAGTGAAATACCTTAAGGAATCAGAAACTGTGAACCAACTGTTTAGCAGTGTGGAAACCAGGATATTCAAAAGTGAGGAATTTTACAGAGGCAAAATCAGACTTTGTCCGTTCTGGTCTTGTAACTGTACAGAGCCTGCATCCCAGCACTCAGAATAGGGAGCTGAGACATTTCCAAAGAGAAGTCTACAAATGCTTGAAGGACAACAGTCCTGGCATGCCTGGAAGTCAAACACAGCAGCACTTAGCAAGCAAGGAGCTGCGCTGGGGTAAGTGAGCTATGCTTACAGCAGGAGGTCAGGTGCCCACTCAATACCTTGAATACCTGTGTTAGGAGGATTAGGGCATTTACTTAATGCTATAATTGGATCCCATCTCTACCAGATCCCAACAGCCTCTAATCGTGAGGCTACTGTTAAAAAGGAAAGGGCTGGTGATGGTATCTCTTTTACTTTGATTTTTTTTTTCCCTGGAATTCAGTGCAAACTGGAACCATTTTGTAGCCTTCGGTAGAGTTTGTGTCCTCCCCCTTACTCTGAATGGCAGCAAATTTTACTTGCCTCTCTTTCTAGGCCTGCAGACCTCAAGAGCCTGGTTGCCCAGTTTAATTCACACAGAAATTTTGGTGCCTAATGGTAGTCTAATCTGAGCGGTGAGTAAAATTTGTCTGCAGGAAAAGTGTAACTTTGGCAATGATCTAAATATACTTTATAAATCATAAGGGGAAATAACTTTTCAAGTTTCTTGGGGTGAAATAGGCAGCTACATATCATCTCACTTGTTAATTTTTTGGAATTGTCCTTTCCCATGGCACAATTATTGCAGCCACTCATTTCTGCATTTATCAAAGGATAAACTCACAGGTAGCATCTGATGTGCTTGCCCTGCAGCACTCAGATTGTGTGCAGCACAATCACAGTCCAGTTCTCACTAGAAACTATAGAAAGAGCTTACTTTTGAAGGGGGGAAAAGTTATCTTTTGGTATATACATTAGGAAAGAAAAACACTAACATAAGTTGTACTTGACAGATACAATTTTACCTTTTCTTTAGGCGTTACTTCCTCCTAGTGATGAAACTAGTCACCAACACATGGCAAGGGGTGGTTCTCCTGAGAGTTAGATGCCTCCATGGATGCAACTTTGAGGAAACAAAGCAACTCTCCCTAGCTAATACAGTCAACTGTCTAGTTTCCTAAGCAATCTGCACATTTTTTCCATGCCTTTTTCTGAATCTCTGCGGATTAAAAAAGGCTGGTTAATCCGTAGGGTATGTGCTCTATAATCACAGCTGGCCCACACAGACACTGCTCTGAATGCTGTGCAAGCCAGGAATGGACCGCAGGGGCTTTGCAAATCCTCACAAAGAGCCCTGCACTGATTGTTCAAGATGCAACATCATTTCTCAAATGAAATGCAGCTGAGGTGCCAAATACTGACTCTCTCCAGTCTGGCTGTTACATATGGTAGTGTCTTCCTAACCACTTAACTGCTGTGGCTGGGGAAAGCACTGTATCTGTAGGAACACTGAGATTGTTTTGACCCTGAGTATACAAGATAATTCTGAGGATAGCAAGGATTGAAATCATTAACTGTGTTCAAACAGTGCTTATAATGAATTCAAACTGAGCATATTAGTTATGCTCAGAATGCAAGAAAGATTAAAAGGGGGATGTAGACACAACCAAATGCTGCCGCTACAGATCAGCATTTCCTGTCTCATTCTGCCTAAGAGCTCATAACTGCTTCAGGATACACTTCTCAGTCGTGTCCTTGCTCTTGATAGCCTTCACTGTGAAGTCACTAGTTACTGGTTAAGATGGTGAACACATATAGATTGGTCTGTGCAAATGTAGCAGCTATTTTTCTGCAAAGTCCATCTTTTTAGTATTGCATTAAGATAGCATGTCAAAAAAATATCAAAAAACTTAGTGTAGCATGCAAGTTAACACCATGTTTATCTTGTCCTCCAACAGGCAGAGATACAAAATCTCATATGCCGTAAGAAGAGCCCAACCACCACCTTTCTTGTGCGGGATACAGTGCCTTTAAGACTGTGTATGTTGCGCATCCAGGCTACCACAGTGGAGAGGAGCTGGAAGCAAGATCTCATTTGGAGTAAGAGAAGTAGGATAGTATGGGTGAATAATGTCACTTGTAGGAAATATATGTGGAGGAAGGTCTTCCTAAAGGAGCAAAAAGGCACAGGGATGGTAGTGGGCTATATGTTTTAGACAAAATGAGTACCTAAGCCAGGACACGTGGTATACAGCTGAATTCTCTGACCATTTTTATTCCCACTTCCCAGCTGTGCCATCACAAGTGAGGACAGGTAGGTCTAAGGCTCAGTCCCTTGTGACCAAAAACAAATTACAGGAACTACTATCACTTACTTAAGTTTCAGCATGCCTGATGCCTCCTTGCTTTTTGGTGGCTGCATTAAGTCATGTTAGGACCATGGCAATCCATGGAAGAAGCTGGAGGCCTGAGGATTCCAGTTCCAGGTTCTGAAATAGGTAACCCTAACCCTAACTTAAACTAGGATATTTTTGATATATCAATTTTATCAAATCTGTTCCCTGGAGCATGTCTTGAAACCTGTAATGCTTTTTTAGGATAAACCATTAATTAATGTCTCATTTGCACAAAGCCACAATCTCTTTCTACTTGGTTCGTACATTAGTCAGGATTAAGCCCGTATTATTTGCTAGTACCTAAAAGCTAGCCTCTGACAGAGATTTAAAGGATGTTTCATACAATTAAAGGGACATGATTGAATTTGCCATTTTCAGTTTTTGTGCTTGGCTGTGAACTAAAGTGCAACTGAAAAACATATACAAAGCCTGAAATCATCACAGTTTTGCAATATCTAGCTTTAAAGATGTTTCATGATAATTTTAAACAGAACAACCCAGCAGGAGAATTTTTTTCTTTAATAAAGGATTTATGAAGCTAAAGAAAAAAAAAAAAAAGGAGGGGGGCAAAAAAAACCCCACCTTTTCTCTCTGAAAATTAGCCAACTGTCAAGGCTGATTCTTTGAAGACTACTGCATAAACTTTCCTAACTCCCTACTTAGTATTAGCTAATCCATAACTGAATTAGATATCCTAAACCATTCATAAGGCTCGAGTTATCCCTATAGCTGGGAAAAGGAAACATTGAATTCATATAGAGACATTAAGTGAAATACTTCTCCAATTAATAAGATGTTCACAAAATGTTTCCAGTCCTGCAAGTCAGTTTTATTTAAAAAATAGAGTCCAAACATTGGTTTTTTTTTTCAATAAGGTGCAACATAGATACTGTTTTCTGCAATAAAAACTGAAAAAGCCAGCTGAAAACAGAGCAATACTGTATTCATATTGTCATTCCAACACGGAGTCAGTGGGTCTCCTGTAATTCTTTAACATTTTTTTTTCTGCTTCATCAAAGCATAAATATTAATAATTAGTTTTACTGTGACAGCCAAAGGGTCTGGCTCTGGCTAGTATAATAAATATTCTGTACTTTTACAACAAATTTTCTGGTACCAATTCCTTCAAATACACATCAGAAGCTGAATGTAACAGAACATAGTTCATGCAAAACAAAGGTACAATATTGAACTTACATCATTCAAAGATTTTTATGTTCTTGTTTAGCCTGACATCTTTGAAGTCCAACTGCTTGAATATGAGGATTGAGCTGAGGTTGCATAAATTGAGCACTATATGCTGAAGTACTTACGTAACTAAGATTGATCAGGCTACGTGACTATCTTGAGCTCTACAAATTCAAATAAATACTTAAGACTGAGATCTATGTCTCTTGGAGTCTAGTCAGTAACTTCTGAGACATATTTGGGAATACAGATGGAAAAAAAGTGACAGATAATGGGCTCGTTATGTGGAAATACATCGAATCATTACATCATAACTGCATTTTCTGAGAAAAGCATGTTATCAATTTGTATTAGGAGTGTCCCTATTCAGATACTCATACTAAGAGCAATGAAGACTGTAGCATGGAGGAGGCTTTCTAATTGGCAAAGTCTGTCCAATTTCAAAGTCCTCCAAAGTCATTCTAGCATCACCTCAGCCTTGAAAATGCTGAGCAGCTGAAGTTAGCTATGACTATGCCATTTCTGGAAATCTAAATATCTGTCCCTGCTCTAAAGGGGCCTAATATATTTTGAACAGACATTGGAACAAGGGGCAGCATTACATGGTGACACATCCAAAGCTCTTTTCCTTGACCCCTTAGATATTTAAACCATCCCATCTAAAGAGCAATTGATAGAAAAGAGCTGTACACCCATTTATCTGCCTTCTGCTTGGGTAGTAGTCTCAGGGTCAAACTGCACCCACAGTAAGTGCATAAATCTCAGTTCCTTCTGTTGTTTCTTAAAAAACACTTTGCTGGGTTTACGGATCCTGTTTGTATGCCCTGAGGGCTCCTCACATACAGTCTAATGAGACAAGGCAACAGGCTATCACGGGGCTGAATGTTGGTTTTAGTGGATCAGATGTCTGGGTGTTTATGGGAATTAGCCACATAAGTTTATGCCTATGCATAGCCATAGGCTGAGCTTAAGCTGATAACTCAAGTAAACGCCCAAGGAAGTTTGTATTCAGGGCCTGTTTAACCTCATTTAAGTGACTCCAGGTCTTCTTCTCTGGAAATGACAATTTTTGTCCGTATTGATAGAGCATCCTGGCTCCTGTTGGCAAGCATTGCCCTCAGTACTGTGAAAACTCTTCAGAATTAGCTCTGCTATGGACTACATTATAATGCCACATGGACTGAAATTTTCTTCACTTGCAGAGAAGGCTTTAGACCTCTCCTTTCTCCTGACACATAGGAATCCTTGAGTTTGACTTCAAATAGCAGATGAATTCACTTCCCAACTTACTTCTCTTGGCTTATGAGCAAAAGAGGTATTTAGAAGTGTTCAAGTGGGAAGAGTATGCCCTCATTTCCTATGTAAACGTAAGGGAAAATGGAGAAGTGTTCATCAAACATGTATGTTTTAACTTCAAGAGCTAGAAAAGTAAAAACAGAACACAGTTTCTGCTTTAATTTCAGAACAAGACTGCTCTCAAAGACTGATATTTATAGCAATCTAAATCTAAAGATTGCTATTTATCTCAGCCCAAATCCCTCAGATTTTAGTGGTTCTGGGTAGAAACTGGTATTTGTACTAAGCCCTACTTGGGTTGAGATGTGGAAATGAACTGATTTTATTTTATGATGGCATCTCTGTTCAAATGAGGAAATCCAATGTTTATGAGCTTGATTGTTGACTAGGTTGGTTTTTATGAGCTTGAATGATGACAGCTTCAGAGAAAAATATAAGAAACAACAGTATTTTGTTGCATTTCCTATTTTCAGAAGGAAAGTGTTGCTTATTTCTGTAGTTTACATAGCTTTAACAATATCCCTTTAATGATACATTGTACTGCAGATGTTCAGTTAACAAAAAAGTATACACTGAAATATTTATGGGCTTTGGCCAGTGCTATGTATATTTATGTCAGTCTGTTGTGAACACTATTGTTAAATGGAGTATTTAGCAGATTAAAATTATCCCTTTACTTCCGTTTCTTTTACTTAAACAATTTGGGCTATACTTTGTGTGAATGCAGTGGGATATGCCAGAAGGAAGCAGGGTTACTGGAGATAAGAGTTGGAATTTGTGACATGTACCTTCAGACATCTAACTTAGGCTACACCTGGCTAGTTGTCTTAGCTCTGGCACACAATTATCATGCACATTGCCTACAAGTTGGATCAACAGTCTGTCTTTTGTCTGGAGTAAGAAACAGGCTCTTCTGGCATGAGAGGTCTCCACTCTTCTCTTTCCATGAAGACCATCTGGATGCAATGGACATGAGCTACTACTAGTATCTGTATGGATTTGAATAAAAACAATAGAAATCTTAAATGTCTAAATGAAGGTGCAAGACTCTCAGAGGGTCTGAAGGGGATTCAGGGCAGCTAAGTTAAGTGCAACCTCTCTCCAAGCTTTAAGCATATAAAGCAAACACTGGGCAGTGTGGATTATGTGTTACTGACAGTACTGGTATTCTGTTAACTGATAGCAGTATTGACCAAAGTGCTAGTGTAATAACACAGAAAACGCTGGTTCTCTGCAACTCACATAGAACCTGAACAAGGGTTTAGGGCAATTCAACATTTTCACCTGAATGACATGGAGGTGCCTACCAGGGGCTGTTAAATCTTGTGTTCTTGGTGCAAACAGATCAGTAGTTAAAGCTTTGCTATTGTCATTTTAATTCTCAGGCCCTTTGCTCTTATCCAGCATTAGTGTTATGGGGAGGGCTTCCATAGTCCTGTGACTGGCAGATGCATAAAAAGTAGATATGCTACAGAATAACTTAATCTCAGCAATCTCTTGACAGGTGCAGACAAGTGCCAAGAAATAGTGGTGATGAAAAGAGAATAAACGGAGAATGAGGAATCAATGCAGAACTTCATTAGTTTGTGAGAAATGATGATGTACACAAGCGGAGACAGGTGGGAGATCTCGTGTCTTGTCATTAACATTGATGAGAGGATACCAGTCTTCCTATAGTGCCTTTGAAAATCCCTCCATGGATGTCTATGGTTTTTCCTGTTGCCACAGCAAACCACATAATACTAAATATTACAGAACCTGCATGCAAAATTGCATAGAGAAATAATAAATCCTTACAAATAAGTCACATTTCAACATTAATAAAGGGAGGTTGATTGACATAAATGCTAAACTGTATAAAATTCAAAGGACTAAAGCAGGGAGCATTTTAAAGTGAATTGAAGTGTGCTCTCGCTCCTTTACCTCCAGTCTTAATCCACTTAACTTTTACAAAAATAAATGAAGATGGCAAAATTTTTCATTTTAAAAATGACATTTTTTTTCCTCATGAAAATGATATAATTCAGTAGCATATAAATAGCCATGACTTCAGTAACAAAACCAACTGAGATTACTCATATGCACTCTTTAGTTTGGAACATAGATCTTTGTATCTCTTAAATAGCTTAGACAATGTCTTGAAAGTCTTCACACCTGCCTCAAGAGTTACTCTGAACACTAATGCATCCCACTGGTGCTCCTGGCTCTTTGTCTCTAAGCACCACATCACTTACACCCACCAATGCTCCAATTGAGCTGTTGGGAATCTCATTAAGGAAACACAGCTTGATGTCTGCAGCTGTTCAGAGTTTCTAAACTGCCTTCCTCATTAAATAAGTACCATCCTGCATACACTCCTCAGAGGCATATTGGGCCATTCTTCATACACATTACATTTTCTCTTCAAACAAAATGAAGCACCAAACATAGCCTTTGTGTTAATCTAGAAGGGATTCCTTTGGGGTTACTTTCTTCTTCCCTTAGCAGTCTAGTTAAACATGATAGATTCAGGGTCCTGGTTTGCCATTTGAGCCATATGTCTTAATACATCCTTTTTAGTTATGATACCCAGCAGCCTCCTAGAAGAGAAAAGGAAAGGTCAACAACCATCTCATATATCATCCTTTTTTTTTTTTTTTTTTCCCCTTGTTCAACTGCAGGGACATTTTGCAAGTAAGAGCTTCCATATAGCACTGACCATCTCATCCATTCCCCAGTGGTTATCTTTCATAAAAAGCATTCTCACCTCATGTATTTTTACAACAGTCATGATCATTAAGTGAAACACTTCGGGTTGTTACCTTTTTCTTATTGGGAACATGACTGAGTGATTAGCTACAACTACTGGCACTGTGTATGACAAAATACTGAGTTTCCTTAGGCACAGGCTGCAGAGGACTAACACCACAAAACCAGGGCACCAGTACCATGAGCTAGGGCATGGGGTTTAGTAACACATGAGCTAAGCTAAAGCGCAGGCTTATTTTCATAAACTCTCCCTGTCTGGCAGCATAATCCCTTCAAATCTGAGTGATAATTTCTCATTTATGTGAACCTAAATGAATTACATATATATGTATCTATATCTGTCAAGAAAGACAAGGTCTGTGGGAAGTCTAACCCCAGAAGTCAAAAATTCCCTAAGCTTCAGCATTCAAGGGCTTTCATTTCCAGTCTGTGAAGGCCACAAGGCACTGAACTTCACAACTATGTAATAGTCAGAGTTTTTCCACATTGCATTTCATGAAAGTGCTAGAAGACAAGATCAAAATTTCCAAACCCAGGCACGTGGAATTAGCATCAACCTGTGTCCTGAAAATGGCACCTATCTTCTGAGGACACTGCATCGATAGTAGCAGTTGATATGCAGAATTTTTGAATTAAAAAAAAAAAAAAGGCTTTTTGCAGAAGACTTTATTTTAATGTTCTTCATTTAAAAATTACTGCTCTCATTTTGCTATCCTGTTGTAAAATTCCTTCTTACTACTAGGTACTGGGATGAGCAATGATCCCGAAATAGCTCAAATCCTACTGGAATTATGGGGTGTTATTTCTGATGCTCACAGTGCAGCTTTTTACTCTCCTAATTTTACATTTGCCCTCACTTCTTCAGCTGGTTTTTGTGGACTTTTGGTTTATATGCCTTTCCGGTTTCCACTACAGGAAGCTGAACAGATTAATTTTCTTCCAGTGACATCATTATCACAGTCTTCACAAGCATCTAATCTAGAAATGTGTTTAGAAACACACGCATTCTTTGTGAACAATGCTACTAGATAGATCTGCCTCTGTTGAAAACTGAACAATACTGGAAGCCAGAACAGTTTCTTTTGTATTTATCATTACCTTATCTAAATGACAATACACTAAGGATTTCAGAGAAATTATCATAATGAAACATAACACCCAGCAAATGCCATTTTGCTTCTGAATCCGATTTCTTTCACTGCCCTGGAGAGACACTGGGTGAGCTTCCTTTATTCTTCTAGTCATAAAACAGACAAAAATCAAAATAGTCACTCAACTGTCTCAAAGGTGCCAATTAATTAGCCACAGTCTGTACTTGGCCTTAAACAGGAAAAACAGTGGGATTAGAATCACAGAATCAGCTATGTTGGAAAAGACCTTTACGATCATCAAGTCCAAACTTTACCCCAGTATTGCCAAGTTCACCACTAAACCATGTCACTAAGCACCTCATCTACACAGTTTTTGAATTCTTCCAGGGACAGTGATTCTACCACTTCCATGGGAGGCTTGTTCCAACGCCTGATTACCCTCTCAGTGAAGAAATTTTTCCTAATATCCAATCTAAACCTCACCTTGAGCCATTTCTTCTTGTCCTATCACTTATAACTTGGGAGATAGCCACCTCCTGGCGTCCTTCTTTCAGGTAGTTGTAGAGAGCAATAAGGTCACCCCAAGCCTTCTCTGCTTCAGATTAAAAATCCCTAATTCCCTCAGCTGTTCCTCTTAAGTCTTGTGCTAAGAAAATCTCCCCACATTCTCTAAGCGTGCTTGACTCAGCATCTACTCACCCACTGCGAGTGACAAGACACTGCCGGAGCCCAAGTTTACGGAAAATATCTACCACGGTCTCCATGGGTGTGTGATCAGTGACAGTAAAAGGGCTCAGGTTAAGAATACGCCGCAGTTTCAGTGGATGGGGACTGTTGGGTGGCAGTTCAGGGGGGTCTTCAGTGAAGTACACAATGGAGTTGCTCACCACCCCATCCTGACGCTGTCTTGCGTTCTCTGCACAATGGAGAGTTCAAGGAAGAAAGTGTTAGGTTTGATAACAAAACAAAAAAATACCATCCTTTGGAAAGCAAAGGTGGTAGATGCTTTTTGTCTTTAATGCATTGAGATCCCAGAAGTTTGGTTTACTCAGCAAATGTGTATTTCCTTGAGACATTGTACCCTTGAAGCATCTGTGAGTGATATTTTTACAAACTTTTTCTTGGTTAGGATAATAATTTTCCGAATAAATACGCAGCTCATTGGATTTACAAACATCACTAATCCAGTTTCTGTCAAACTCAAATGATTATATGTCATTTCCTCCATTGTGAGAATCACACTGGAAGCTTCTATTATATGCCTGAAGGAATGGAGTCAACAGCTGTGTATGGTCCCAGCTGGCTTGGAGCAGTATGTTTCCTCCCAGACATTCTCAGTGGAGTTGGGAAAATCTGGTCATGGTGAATGGATTTATGAACACAAAGCTGAGGAAAGACCAATTCACATCCTAGGGATGCTGGTTCGTGTGGGTGTTGTTCTAGACCAGCAAATCTCTCTGGCATGCTGGGGAGAATTTTATGGGTTTGCACTTAGTTCCTTAAGTAGAGCTTGCATATCTACATTTTAATAGGGCAGAAAGCATCTTACTTAAAGGAAAATAGTAAAGGGAGGAGCAATATATATCAATAAACGAGTCTGATACATTTTTTCCTCAATGGTACGTATTTGACAACTTTTCAAAAGTTCAAAAGCTACCACTCATACTTTGATCAAGCTGTGAAGTGAAATTCACACTACATCTGGAGTTTACATCAACAATATAAGCCTTTTAGTTAAAAGTATGCTCCAAGAAGAATTCTTTGCATCAAACGAGTCTATATTCTTTGTATATTTTAACCTGATTTCTACTTGATACAGCAGGACACAAAAAATATGAGACAGATTTCCAAATGATAAACAACTTATCTGTCCCCAAAGTAAGCATTTCATGTTTGACTCTAAGTGCTTAACTCTGCCTTCTTTTTCCATTTATTTATTTATTTTTTATAAATTCTTGGAAATGGTTAGAAGAATGATTTTTGATTAATATAGGTTGCTCCTGTTCTTGAGAGGTACAGCAAATCAGATGTATTCAAACTGTGCGTATATATTCTTGGAGAGCATTGCCATCAATCAAAGTGCAGAAACCTGCTCCTGTGACTTGTAATGTGTAGACAGTAATGGTTTCCAACATGTTCCAGCTGCATTTTTTTCCCCTGTAATGATCATTGTCTTGTAATATTTCTGGAACTGGAACACTGCTGGCTCAAACCTAATATCAGTACAGTATAAGATTTTCAACCTTCTCACCCCACATATTACAAGGCCTATTGCAATTTATAGGAATGATGCTAACTTTGCCTCATCTTGTTTTGCTTCATACATCTAATTTCAAGTGTGAATATGCCTGCATAGCTCTTTGATATATGATCTGTGCTAAGAGGTAACATTAATCAAACTGAAGGTAACTCCCACCCTTTGATAAAAAACCTTGACAGCTAGGTATTTCCTTTCCAAAGCTGCACCCAAAGCAATAGGCTCAAGCATTTCAGTTACCACATTGCTGTTCCCAAGGCAGCAATGACCCTAGACAACAGTGATTAGACAAAGCTATGACTTCACTCTTCAAAGTCAAACATCTCTCTGGAGAAATCTGAATGATGTAGTACTACTGAGCAAATTCTGTGGCATCGGAGAAATGGTGGACTTTGTATGCAGTCTCACAGGATGGGAGAGTTAGGGTAAAGGTAAAAGGGAAGAACAGAACATTTTTGCAGTCAGCAGGTAAGAAAAACAGACGCAGCTTAATAGAAAGGCAAAGAAAATGGATGATGATGTCTGTTTTTGCGAAGTAATCTATGCAGAAGGCTTTAGTCATAGCTAGACAGTGAATTAGTTCTCCCAAATGCAAAACGACCTCTCATACTCAGGAGTTCACAGTTCACAGCCTGTATTAACTACATTGCTCTCTCAACTCCACATTGGGAAATGTACATTGTACAGTCCACCTGGCTTGTGTCCAAGACTCTGACTTTTGTACAATGCCTGTGAAGCTGGCCAAATTTAAGAGCAGCTCTACAGAGTCAAATACACACCTTCATAAGACTGTAAAGTAGGTGCCATCTTAAATGTAGACACCTATTCTCAGAGGGTGACCTTGCCCACCTGACCAGCATACCTGCTCAACAAGGACAAGTGGAAGGACACAGTCCTCCTCAAGATGCAACTGAGCAATTGGAAGTGGCATTGCTATTCACTTTACAGGGACTGGGTGCATTTCTAGAGCGTGCTTAGCCCTCCACCCAGTAAGAAAAAATTACATAGGGGTAAATCATAAGGCAGAACAGTGTTTGAAAAGGCATTTGATGCGAGACTCAATAGCTGTTGCCTTCATCCAAGAAGTCAGTTGTGTGAAGGAAGAGGAGTACTTCTGAAAGTATTCCCTGGGCCACCACACTGTTGATGCACAACGTATTGGGCAAGAGAAAGAAGCTGAAGCTTCTTGGTTGAAAGTACATCTCCAAGTAGTGCCATGTGTTGTCATACTAGTTCAAACTGAGAAGGCATTTTGCAGGGCATAATGCACTGAAAGAAGTGATACTGCTGTGGGCTTTTCAGAAGATCTCATTCCCTGGCTACAGTGATGCACAAAGGGGTTCCTACTGTTCACAGACATCCCTCCAATATCTCTGGATGCTGTCAGGTGGAGTAAGAGATACAAACCTGAGAAGATAGGAACCTGAACAGGAGAATAAAAAAATGCTTTTCCATATGTGATGTTTACGTCTTGGTGAGTAATTTAATAGTTTATGAAGACCTAGTGTACGGCTCCATGAACACAACTATAAAGCAGGCTAAGGTGAAGTTCTGCAACACATTAGCTGCGCTGTGGTAATGAGCAGAAATGACTTCTGCAATAAATGCAAAGCAACTTTGGCCTTCAAGTAAGAGAGGATTAGCTATCAAAAAGTTGCTAGCATGGTACAGAAGTAGTGTTTTGCCCTGCCCTCCACTGAAACCATGTACTATGTCTTTTGGGAAAGGGAAACCAAATCCAGATTTTAAGTCACAAAGACACAAACCATACTGGAAAGATTAACTGTTTATCACAGAGTCAGCACAGAATGACATCAGGAGCTGTCATACTCAATCAAAGAGAAAAAGGGTCACCAAAGGTCCCTGACAGCTGGGGATTTTAGGAGAAACTAATATATGCAGAGAAGTTTTTGATTTTTAAGTCTCAGTTCTGCCTTAGATCTTATGAATGGTCTTAATTAGAGCTGATCAGGAAACAGTACCTTTTCCTTCGGAAAATGTGGATGCCAAAGAAACAGTTTTTGAACAGGAAAGTATTTTGATCTAAAATATTTGCTGAGTTTATTTTTAACTCATTTCTTTGTTATCAGTACGTAGCTGAACATTTTCACACATCTCCTAGCAAGCCCATTCAGACATGTTGCCATTTATGACCTGAATCAAAAGACTAAGTTGCCCAAACTTTTCTGACTTGCTTCAGACAGCATCTGATCTTTCTGCTTTTAAAGTGAGGGCTCTGCATCTTCACTCACGCAATTTTCCCACCAACATATATTACACTGATACTCTACTTACTTATTGCAAGAATCAGCTCTCGTCTCTGTGCAAACCCAATAAGTCTCTCTGAGTCTTTCGAAACCACTACTGGAAAGCCGTTGTAGTCAGTCTCCTTGATTAGTGTCTCAACATCCTCCACTGTCATGCTGTCCTGTGTCAGAACAGAGAGAGGAGCTTCACCACGCCTTGGTCTCATAACATCAGTTGCCAGGGTTCGGTGGGTGAATTCATCCTTCACGTCCAGAAACGGATAGCCATTCAGATGAATGTGAGCTTCATAAATCCCTTCTTTCCCAAAGGCATCTGCCACCCACTTGCTTGTGACAGCTGCAGCCATAAGAGGTACAATGTACTCCAGGCCTCCAGTTAGCTCAAACATAATCACCACCAGAGAGACCGTCATTCGAGTAACACCACCTGCCAACAAGGAAAGCAGTCAAGTTTCCCTCAGTGCTCTTGAAGTACACGTACTAAGCAAGTCATTTACATTTTTGAGTCTTACACTCAACAAAGGCATGAGATTATTCATGCTGAGTACTTTTCCTTACACTTTGTGAAGTATATTTGGGCTTATTTCACTGGAGAGAATATCAATCTACTGCAATTTTCATCAAAAAGATTGAGTGAACTTGCTCAAGCCAAAGATGATAACACTGAAAAGCAAACAATGAATGCTAAAAGACTGAGCTATCGAACTAGAAAGCATGCTAAAAAATCAGCTATATTGGATACTTGAGAAAGTAAACCTGAATCCTGCCATTAGCCCTCTGAAATATCTCCAGGAATCAACTGACTACCATGAGGGGGTCAGGTAGGAGCATTGGGAGCTGGACTTCATATTGGTTAACCAATTGCATTCATACTGGAGAGAAAGCTAAGCATTATCTTTGGGCACGACACAGTTACAAAATCCTATGTAAGGGTAGTTTAGGGCCACTGCAAGAGCCATGTTACAGCTTAAACCCTAGTTTTTGATACTAGTATAATATACAGTTTGAAATGCATCCAAGTTGTTCTGAGGCCATATAGGCATGCAGCTGCAGATAGGCTTGTAGCTGTATTTTTCAACCAAGTCTTTATGTATTAATTTCATAAGCAAGCTCCTTACTCCTTCAGTTTACATTAAAGGATAAAAATAATCACATAACTGCAGACAAGTATGCCTATATCACTGAATTATTAGGTAATATTTCTTTGACTCTGTTCAAAAGGTAAATGTAATAAATCTACTATTTCTAGGCCTCAAAACACAGCACAATTTTAGATGAGAGAAATCAGAAACAGGCCATTAAAAGATGCTTTTAATCTAGCAGCGTACAAGAAAGTGAAATTGTTGATTATTTCACATGATGATCCGGATATGACTTTCATTTGGGGAATGCCTTAAACTTCTGACTCTGAAAAGCTGAGAGCAGATACTAGAGTAAGGAGCATTTAATACTTACTCTGTATCTCTTACTTTAAGCAAGACAGGTCTTGAGCTTCAGAACGAGCAGTGACCATTCTGCTGTATGTCTCACCATATTATTTAGGTCACTGCACCTCGATTTGGAAATTTTAAAAGAGAAAGCAATTGCTGACTAGAAGATCAAATGCAATATCAGACCAAATTTATTGTGCATCATTTGATTTTTGAACATTAAGATCATTTATGGACAAGAGGAAGTGTTTTACTGGTTTTGACAGTAACATTCATCCTAGCTATTTAATGTGGCAACACTGCTGTAGGTGTTCACATCAAAAGGGGTGATCCATGTTGCCTTTATAATCTCTGGAGGGAAACAGGAGTTTTTGAGGACAGAAATCTTTTCATTTGCTAATTTGTGTGGGTTTAGATGTCTATTGCCAGATAATACTGAGCATTTCAGTATATCATTTTTCTGTTTTACCTGCAAAGGATATCAACACAGCTAGCTCAGATGCTGATGTCTACATTGCAGACATTAAATTTAGACAAGCAAATCCCACCTTTCCTTTCTTCCCCTATAACTGACTGCACAAGTGATCCTGTTTTTCAAACATGAGACTCCAAGACTGGAATTTTCTTAGCTTTTCCCTGAATATATTTTCCATTTCAAATCTACTCAATAATACTAATCATGTCTTATACTTTCCCCACTATTATTCCATCATGTAATGATTGTATCAACAGCAACAAAAAGAGGAGGTAGAACATACAAGTACAGAAGGGGAAAAGTATGATCAGGCAAAAACGTGTTCAGATGATATGCTTGCAACATTCTCGTTCCATCTAAGACAAGAAATTTGATACGTCAGGTATTATCCAATGATCTTGCTTTAATAGTTAACAGATCATTACTGTTATATTCAATAAATCCCACTGATTGCATGTAATCAGATATTAGCCTATAGTTAAAACTAAACCAGGATACAGCCCAACTGGCCATATGTGACACACAGCCAAAGTAAGACCCCTAATTTTTACATCTGTGTAGCCTAAAGGTTGGCCAGAACTGGGAAGTTTGTTTCTTGCACTGAGAGAGAGCACAGTCTAAACATGGAAGTAGCTTTAGTCCAGCTACAGTGGATTTCACTACAATGAAAGGGAAGAACAAAAAAAAAAAGAACAAAAAAAAAACCAAAACAAACGCAAACCAACCAAACAAAAAGGCAAAAATATTCTTCCTTGAAAACCTGTCACCTACCTTCAGTTTTTTTCTTTATTTCTATGTGGTTTTCGGCAGGAGGCTTTTTTTACAGGGAGTAAGCACTGTTGACTACAAGCCTCTGTTTTTAGCTATCTGGCAGATCCCTAGAGAGATGACTCTAGAGGAAGCTGCCCATGCTGTAGCCAATCACATCTTGATTTCAAGCTCTATTAGGTGCAGAAATGCCAGCATAGCACCTAACATAGACACAAAACCCTCATAAACAATTTGCAGGTCCCCAAACATCAGTGTTATTCATGCACCAAGCAGTGATCAGCAGGTACTGTACCCAAGCAAGCTGCTGCTCCCACCATAGCATAAAGTCCTGGTGTGACGCAGTCTGCCCCAGGTCTGCACCAGTTCCTGAAGATGATCCAGTCATGATGGTGATACGCCAGCTGCTCTACTCCGATCCCAACCATCCTGCCAGCCATGGCTCCAACAGCCATGCTGGGAATGAAAAGGCCTGAAGGAATCTTGAATAAAATACAGACACATAAGCACCTTGACAAAAATGACTAGTAATTTACTTATTGATCAAACAATCACTAGCGGTAAGAGAACCCCATTTCCTTATTAAACGTTAGCTTAGAAAGCCATAGCCTTATAACAGTCTACAGTGATGTTCCTTGTAGTCCAAGACTGGCTTCTGCAGTGACTAAGTTTGTGTGGCTACATGTGTATTAACAGTTTTATGGAATGCTAATTTTTTTTTAATGTAATTTTGAATTTCTACCTGCTGCATTACAGTGAATTCAATAGCTAAATGGTGTTTCTGAATAATAGTCTGCTTTTAAAGTCAAGATGCTCTTGGTTTTGCCTTTATTGCTTTCTCAGCTTCTCAGCTGAGAATTAGCTTAACTGAAAATAACATCTTGATTTCACCCCCTCTACCACATGGAGTACCTTATAGTTTTATTACTACTCTTTCAGGCTAAATCAGACCAGATTTTAAATTAAATGTCAAATGTGGAATAAAAATTCACAGAAAGGACGCTGATTGCCCAGAGGCAGCTATTTCTTCATCGCACTTTGTTATATATTTTCCAGGAAGCTCTATGAATCATTACGTTGCTGTGGCAAGGGCTGCCATGGAGTTTTTATTGGTTTTAGAGTTGAAAGGTGGTTATATCTTTTTAATTCTGAAAATACGCCTTGAGCTTCCTACAGAATTAAACTAAGCCTCAACAAGGCCCAGAGGCCTTAGGGCTGATAACAGCAAGCACTATCTCCCCCACCGTATAGTGTTAATTTGGCTGATACAGTTGGATTGAGTCTTCTAGATTTGGTGGGTAAAGATATTCAGTCTGTTCTTTCAAAAAGCAACTGAAACTGTCAACTGCTTCTAACAAATTTTAACTATATAAATACAGAAACACATATTAAATACAGAACCAAATTTAGAAGTTTTTAAACAAATGAACAAGCAAAACAACTGACTGCCAGACATCAGTTTCTGCAGTGAAGGGCATCTCATTCCAAGTCCTCCTCCAGAAATACATCGTCTGCAACATTCATGTGCTCTTAAACTCCTACTTGTTCTCCCTGCTCAAGAAATCAGCAGGACTTAGTTACTGGTCCTGAGTGACCTTCTACTGTTCAGTAGTTCTTGTATTCAGATGGAGAAAAACACGAAAGAAAAGCAAAACTCCAACAATTTCCTATTATGTTTCAAGTAAAAGACCTTTTAAAGATGGATCTTCAGTTCAAGCACAGTGTTTAAGAGAAAGATGAGATGCTTTAGGTTTGAGTGTCACATAAACTACAGTGTACAACTTAGAAAAACTTCCCATTGTCTGCTGCAAACAGATCAAGAACTAAACGCTCAGATAATGGGAGCCACAGACAGATATGTATTTTATGTGGACTCTAGAAATCAGACATATAAAACTCACCACTAACAGTTTTGTTTATACTGAAAGCTTGAATAAATTGTTCTTGGTTCTTTCATCACCCATTTATGGGGAGGAGGAGAAGGAAAAGGCACATTAGCACATTAATTCAACAAGACAAACAGTAGTGTAAATAATCCATACCACCAAGAGAATTGAAAGACTACTGCAGTGGGAATCATTTTGAATTTGCCTATTGGCAACAATGGATTTAAACTCCCACCCAGGTTTCTGTTTCACTTAATACAACTGCAGATGACTAGAAAGTCAAAAAGCAGGGTTAATCCCTCTGCTGCAACAAAGACCCATTAAGAAAGGTACTGGCAGGCAGGTGAACCATCAGCTATCTCATCAACACCTGCATGGCTACCTGTAGGTCAGAGACACACAAGCCCTTCCAGATAGACCACAACTGCTGATGGCAACCCATCTGTGCCTTGTGCTCATGACAGCTTCTGTGCCTGTCCCCAGTTTACCTTCATGCCAAAAGTGAATACTGTGATAACAATTTTAAACACCAAGGCCAAGGCGAGCTGCCACATGGCAGTGTAGACTCCAGGGCCAGCAGGTCTGTCAGGAATGTCATCCACTGGCCGGGTCATGTTTGGGTCATTGATGTAGTCGCAGAGCTGAGAGGACTCCAGTGCACCACAGTCATTGAAAAGTTCTGAGATCAGCTCACTGGTGCTCCTCCGCGTGTAGGGGTTGGGGTAAGCGATGATGGCAGTGATAGCCGTTATCACTATGACCTCCAGGACTGGGTATTTCCCAAGTCTGGTGGTCTTTCGCCTCCTGCACCAGGCAATGTTGCATCGGATAAAGAGAGTCCCCCAGAGGCCGCCGAAGACACCAAGCAAGATGAAGGGGAAGAGCTCGGCCATGTACCAGGGGGTGTGGTACTCCACGTAGAACAAGACCAGCCGGCTGTTTCCAAAAGGATTGATGGATCTGAGTGTGAAGGCAGCCACAAGAGCAGCAAAAAATGACCTCCAGAGAGTTTTCAGAGGAAAGTAGTAACTGACCTAAAACCAAGCAGAGACCGTAAACACTTCATGAGTGTGAGAGAGGATGCTTGCTTTAATTACCATCACCATGTGTTTCATCTGTGGCTCTACATCTGACTTTATTGGAAGCACTAGTCCTTACCACAGCCAGAATGTCTTCACAAAGGTATGAGAAAAGGCATTTTCAGGTTTCAGCAGCAACCAGTTAAAAAACAATAAACCAAAATCCAAAGCTGCTAGCTAGAGATGATAAGGACGCTTGACAACTCAGCCCATGTGGCAGCTAAACAAATGCCAGCACAGGGATATACTTCCAAATCGATTCATTTCACTTGTTTCCAGAAAGCCAGTGCTGCTGCCCTACTCAAATTAGGCTAAACTATCTGGTTATTTCCTATTACTAGAAATCAAAGGTATTTTTTGCCTCAGAAGAAAAATGAGCATGTAAGTATTTGACTCAGAAAAAGGTATCAAATGAAAATATTGAAACAAACAAACTGCCAGGTCTCACCTCTTCCAGACTAAAAAGCACACCTCCAATTGGAGCACCAAAGGCAACAGAAACTCCTGCAGCGGCTGCAGCCGAAAGCACCTACAAGGCAAATATTTGCATACAAGGCATGAGTCCTTTGAAACACTAAGTATCTGGAGAGAGAAACTAGAGATGATAGGAGTCAGCCTCACCTCTCTTCTCTTTCCTTCGTTCTTGCTGTACTTTGAGAAAAGGCTGCTGAAGAAGTTTCCGCAACAACAGGCCACGTGGACTAACGGCCCCTCTTTCCCAAGGCTGAGGCCTGAAGATACCACCAGAACCAAGGTGACTGTTTTGATTAAAAGTGTCCACTTTCCCAGGTAGCCCCTAATAATGAACCCACTCAAGATGGTTTTTATCTGGAAAGCAGGAAGAACATGTTGAAGAGCTTAAACCTTTTCTACTCTGAACTTGCAAATGGAATGAAAATTCCAGCGGAGTTAAAATAAAGAAATTGCAGACTGCTTGAAAAGAGACAGTGAGGGAGAGAAAGTAACTGTAGGTAGGGCAACTTTCCCACAGCGATATTTGAGCAGGGCTTAAGCAGACCACACTTTTACTCTTGTTATGGGTGGTCCCCCACTTTGGTAAGGAGTCTCGCAGAGATCAATAGAAATATGAAACTCTCACATATCTCCTTGGCTTACAGATCAGAGTTAAACTAGACTCAACTTTAACAAAGCTAAAAAAGAAGCAAATAAACAACCACAGACTTTTCCCAGTTAAAACGAGAAAAAAAATTTCCCATTATTTGGAATGGCCATGCCATAAAAGCATGCAAGTGTTATGAAATGAGAAAGTCCAGAAGATCTTATTTTTACAGATTTCCTCTTAATTTCGCATATGAGGGGCTAGAATACAACACCATGTACATGCATGACACACAGGCTCCAGGGTGGGATTTGGGTTTGGACTGTATCCGTGGAAACAGGCTGGAACTGAGCATCACCTCACATAAGATATTTATCACTTAGAAACTAGATTTACAGTTAACTGTGAAAACTTTTTAAAAACACATATATCAAACATGTAACAAACACACACACGTGACTAATCTGAAACATGGAAATTATTTAAATATTTCAAATTATTGGGGAGGGGCTGTCCTAATCAACTATGAAATATTTGAATGTTTCTCTTAGAGATGAAAAAAAAAAAAAAAACAGCCAAGATTTCTAAAATTTGGGCTGTTGATTCTGTCTGCCAGATTCTTAATAATCCCGGTGATCCTATAACACTTCTAACAGAAGACTGCTCTGATTTAAAAAGTCTTGAGTAGTTATGCTGCTTGAATTACAGGATTCCTCATTTTAACAACTTAAATATGGGCTGACACTCAGTATGTAAAATATTGAAAAGCAAGTAAGATTTTTGGCTGCCATAAAGCTGGCGTAACAGCATAACATTGACTACAAGGATACAATTTGCAGAAGATGAAAGCCAGACACTTTTCAGGCATCCCAAATGATTGGCACCTAGCATCTTCAGCAGCTTAGGAAACCTTAGCTTTGTAGTCTCCCTCTTCATTTATTTTGGTTTTGTTTAAAGCCTAGGCTAGAAAATGACTGGATTTGTAACTGGTCCAAGTAATTTAACCCAAGGAAAATTCTGTAGAATCTTATAGTGAGTATGTGTCTCAGCCACAAAAATTTGGAGTCCATAAAGTGACGATTGGGAGCTGCTGATTTTTAATTCAGGCTCTGGCAGGGAAGTATGATGTGCATTAACCTGCCACAGTGGCATTTGAACATTTTCTACCATGAAGAATTTTGATAAGCACCATAAAGGCATGTTAGAGACATGAAGGCAGATGAGATGGAAAGACAATCTTCTTGTTCCTTTACTATCTCACAGGACAGTTCTGGAATGGGAAAAAGTGGCAAATTATCATTTCAATGTTTTGTTTGGTATTTGGATATCCATCCCACAAAGAGAAACTCACCTCTGGGATTCCAGAGCCACAGGCATAGGGAGCAAACACTCTGACCAGGGAGACTGCCAGGAAAGCAAAACATAGAGCCCACATAATGTATAGAAAATAGTTTAGAATGTAAGCACTTGCACCCTAGAAAAATAACAGTAACAAACATTGTTAGACAAATGCAGGTTGGTAAAACTCACACTTCTACTAGGGATTATGATGACATGAAACCTGGTCTTTTCATTTACATGATAGCTGTTGCTTTTCATCAGGAAGGAGAAATGACTTTATATAGTCCAACACCTTTTTTATTCATGGAAAGAAGCAGCATTCTAATATATACCTAGCCAGGTCCATGCAGTCTGTTTGCAAGGGACCCAAACACCTTAAAAGTATCTTTCAAGGACTTAAAAATTAAGCCAACCATAAAAAGTTGCAAAATGTCAAACAAATCTGTCATAAGGGCAAAAATAATTGGTGATAAGAAAGCACCTAATGACGGAAGCTGCGGTGTTCATCCCATCGTGGGTGACAGGGATACATATTTTTCTGAGGGCTAGTATTCAAAGGTTACCTCTCCATGCAGATGCTGATCTTTTAAAACGACACCCCTGTGTATCTCAGTAGCCTGTTCAGTCACAAATGGTAAGGGTAAAACCATAAATAAATCCTTTCCTTCTACATGATGGTATCTATGATAGGGGTGAAAAAAACATTTACAAACACAATAGCTTGGCAGATCCCATTCAGACACGTCTCAGTCATTTTTGCCCTGATATTTTAGAAGCATTCAAGTCAATAATAAAATCTATCTTCAAACTGAATAGCTTTACTTCACTGATAGAATGGAAATGCCAATAATCATTAGCAATGGTTGCCCGTGCAGTGCCATGGTGAAGGCATAGTCAATAGTGACCTTCAAGCTTTTTGCCTGTCTCCAGAGATCAAGTCAAAACCGTTGTTAAAATCTGGCTTAGAACCCCTTGCTCTTCACAAGCATAATTTTTTAGATGAATTTCAAGAACTCTACCTACACATATAAAATAGAATCTAGTCAGAGGCATCAAACTGATACACATTAAGCCTTTTTAAGGAGATTAAGCCTTCAAACAATCTCCTCTAGCAACATGACGCTACAGAATAAAACCCAAGATGAACTTCAGTGCATGAATTGGTATGAATCCTTCACCTTTAAATGAACTCTTCCTACCAGGTGCAATCCCAGTTGTTCAAGAACATGGGGGCCCCTGTCTTTGTTCTTTAGGACAGCAGCCTGAATATCAACATTATGATAAATCAAGCAAGAAAACAGGCATTAATCAGTTGTACCATGTCTTCAGTTAACAGAGTTGGCCAAACCCAGTTCCTAGTCATAAAAAATCTAGCACTGAGAAGACTCCTGTTTGCAAACCTGCAAGGAATCAATTTTTAACATGGACACTTGCTAGCCTCATTTTCCAGGTCTCTCTCCATGTGAAGCGACAGTAAGGGAACCACTGCCCTTGGATTTATTTGGAATAACAACAATTTGTTAAGGTCCTCTTGTGCTTGCTGAAGCAAGCTTTGCTGATAACAGCAGAATCACAGCAGCAATACAATGCCATCTTCCAGTGCCCTGAAACTGAGCAGTCATGGATCCTACGCTTACAGTGATTGACAACTGTCTGTAGGAACCATGGATCTTTGTTGCTACAGCTGAAGACAGTCTTGTCTTCATGAATGTCTTCTCCTAGTGCTTTCAATTACAAACAGCTGTGACAATATTTACTCTTCCTCTAGAGAAAACTCTGGACATGTTGCCCAAAGGCAAAATTCTCCTGTCAGTGTAAACTGGAGTAACTCCAAAGAAGACCAGCACCATTACAACAATTCAGTCCTACAATGTTGAGTGAAAGCTGTAGTATTGCTTCTAAATTCACCAGAGTCAAATTAACTTTGTTTATTTTTACTACTTCTTTCATGTCTCATGAAAACTGCATCAACATATTACTGCAGTCACACATACACCTAGTGCACTGTGACAGGACCCCACAAAGAGTCTATATGGTGAGTTCAGTCTTATCCACTGGAATAACTCTCATTGTTACATTTTCCAGATATCTGGCATTCTGCAGGTCCAACTGCAGCAGTTTATAGTGATTAATAATAATGAAAAAACCCGAACCTTTGGGAAGTGAAGGAGTAGTGACTCAGTATAGCAAACGGCTCAGTTCTCATTCATTACTTGCCATTCATTACTAAAACCCTGAATCAGTCTTAGGCATGCACATTGGAATCAGAGACCAAAAAAGCTCATTAGTAAAGATGATCCTGCCAAGGCCTTTTCCACTCTGCTAGTTGCTCAAAGGATTTACCCCGGCAACAACAGTAATAGAGCAAGTACGGGAACTGAGAAAAATGCTGTATTTTAGTTTGCAAGAGTGAGCACTATTGCAGATGTGGTGTCAGTCCAGTTTAGGCACAAATGGAACACAATTGACAACAACCCTTACAAACTCAGAATGCTGAAATAAACCACACCCCTCAGGATGCTATCCAATGTTCGTTTTCTCCAGAGACCCAAAGCTCCACTGTAACTCGGCTGGGGAATCTCACAGTTTGCAGGCTCCCTCCTGTGGACGTTACAGCAACGTTTCTCCTCAGGGCCCTCAAGACTGAGATTCAAGGCTGCAAACTGGGAAGTGTATAAAGGGTATAAAGGGGCTTCCTTGTCTTGCAGGTCTCACTCAGCTTCATGACAGGAGATCCAGAAGCCCTGAGATGGGAATACAGTCCACTGCTGGATGCAGCATCACAAAACATGCAAGACTTGGGGCCCTTTCCTTTGCCCTGTACAGCTGTAAGGCACCAGAAATGTGGTCCTCAATTCTAGTGAAGCTGAGTTTGGGTCCTAACTGAATCTGTAGAACAGGGGAAGGTCCGGATCACCAGGTACTTGCCAGATATCTACCTGAAGTGGGTGGCATCTGATGTGCTTTAACACATCCACTCCTCCAGTGAATCTGAGGGTTTGAAACAACCTTGCATCAAAAAAAAACACTTCACCTGTTCTTTGAAAGCAGTTCAGGACCAGAGGGATGAAGTATATAGTTCATCTACGAACAGTGATTAGGGAAGAAAACTTAGCCTGATATGTGCCTGATGCGCTATTATGTTTCCTATAATAATTTCCATCAAGACTCTGCTTTGGGCTCATTTTATAGGACTAAAATGAAAACATTTTTCAAGAGATTGACACCATAGAACATGTCACAATTCTCAGTCAAAACATGCAAAGATGGTTTATCGTAGCCATAACTTGTCAAAATCACATGGAAGAACTGATCTAAATCTTAGTCCTCAAAATATCAGTTTAGTTGGCTATGATGAGAACACATTTCTGACCAAAGTACCTTTAGGGAAACAGTTCCAAAGAGCTTTTGTCTAAAATGTGCTCCAAATTACTCCTTCTGTCCACACTGTTTTGTAAGGGCTGTTATGCAAATGTCAGGCACAAAGGGAAGCAACACAAATAAATAAATAAATAAACAAACCAGAACAAATCAGAAAATTACCCTGAATCTCAGTCAAATCCTGTTTATTTTGATCCCTCCTCAAGTCCTCTACAGCTACAGGAATCATGCAAAACTTTTCCAAATCCTATGACTTTTGCTACCAAAGAGAATTTTTACTTTCCATGTTTACGCTTTGTTGGGCTTTGCCTGTGATTTCAGTGTAACAGCAATAGACAGTTGCATTATTAATATTTATAGCATTCATTGGGCCATGGCAGACAGAAACTCACAGATCTTAGAGGCCCATTTGTTTTGAGAAAGAGTCTAAAACTAAGAGAAAATGAACCCTTTTTTATTTTTTCACCATGACTATAGCATGAGAAGCTCAGTGTGAACACAGTAAAGTTTAACAGTGCCCCCCCAGCTGATACCTTCCTTACAGGCCGCAGCGTACAACAGTCATGACTGTTGATTTCAACTAGCAGCCAAAAGCAATAAATTTTCTTCAAGATATGCTTCGTTTTTATATTCCAGCCTTTCAGAGTAACAGCATGTCAAACACATGCACAGGATTTCCAAATCCCATAACAATTTTAACAGTCTCTTCTTTTTCCCCTTCCCACATATTTTTGTCCTCTTAAATTACAATATCATCTCCAGCCCTGCAACTTTATACCAGAGTAATATTTCTTCACTGTTACAGACACAACCACCCAAACCGTCTACTGATGAATCATAGAATCATAGAATAGTTAGGGCTGAAAAAGACCTTAAGATCATCTAGTTCCAACCCCCCTGCCAGGGGCAGGAACACTTCCCACTAAACCATGCCACCCAAGGCTATGTCCAACCCAGCCCTGAACAGTGCCAGCGATGGCACATTCAAAGCTTCCCTGGGCAACCCATTCGAGTGCCTCACCACCCTTACAGTAAAGAATTTCTTCCTTATATCCAATCTAAACCTCCCCTGTTTAAGTTTGAGCCAATTACCCCTTGTCCTCTCACTACAGTCCCTAATGAAGAGTCCCTCCCCAGCATCCCTATAGCCCTCCTTCAGATACTGAAAAGCTGCTAAGAGGTCTCCATGCAGCCTTCTCTTGTCCAGGCTGAACAACCCAAAATTTCTCATCCCATCTTCATATGGAAGACTAGTGCGAACCTAACAAACCTCTGGCAAAGGGAAGCTTCGCGCTGTGGACTGGCAACGGTGCAGAGTTTTTTGTCTGTGGTTGAAAGGTGGGAATATTCACGATGAGTGAGCACTTCACTCCTTTCACTATGGCTTTTCAGAACTACAGAAAGTGGGCTATATGTATTCACACACACTGCTTGTACTGTAAATCTACAGCAGCACTGAAGGAAGAGTGAATGACAGACTTGTATGGTGATGAAGGTGCCCTCATTCCACAGCACCAGACTACCTCCAGACTAGGGGAAGACCAAGGCAACTTCACCATGTCATCCATTTTTTAATTGCCTGACTGGAGATTATTTATACCCCAGAAGTATATCTTTCCTTCTCCTATTATTGACCAAACTGCACTACCAATTTTTTTTAAAGCCACATTACATACCTAAGCCAGTTCTCTTCAAAGCCACATTCATCCCACCTCCATATCGTATTCAATTTTTCCGATGCAAATCTTACACAGCTCCCACTACTACTCACAGCATTTGAGTACATAAAAAGCATCTGCAATGCCAAACATTTTCTCTTAAATGTATTTGTCAAGGATCATCGGTTTTGTCCCATAAAATTGTGTTTAAAAGACAAAAATTGGATAGCAGCTCAGGTCCCCTGGTGATTATGAGTGTTATGAAACACTTTTGGTTCAATACTGATAAAAAGAGAGAGTGATCTTGCAGTTTTCCATCATGCACAACACTGCAACAATAGGACCTCTTCCAAGTTAAGCAGTTAATGGTTGTGGAAATGCCTTTTTTTGCTGCATACTTGGTTCATTACTTTCCCTTTCAGAGCAACTCTCTGGAGAGAACATCAGGAAGTAGGAAAAAAAGCATTGCTGGCCTGCTGTGACCACAACCTAATCAGGTCTCCCATACCTCAGACTGGCTTACGAGAAGTTCAGACCATTTCTGCCACTGGGGACATTTGTCCCTGTCATCAAATGTCGTTTCATTAGATGTCCAGCAGCACTGCTCATGGCTGTACCAGAAGGCAGACAGGCAGACACCCTCCTTCAGGTCTGTCATCCAATCCACAGCTAAATCTATCACTCCAGCTAATGTGCCTGGGAAAAGAAATGCAGAAAAAGAAACTGTGGCATTAAAAAGTATCAGGTTGCAAGAAAAATAAATCTAATTATATCAACAGCAAAAAAAAAAACAACTCCATGATTTGGAGAAGCAGCTGCAATGTAAGCATGAATATACCAAAGAATGGAGGGCAATAGCATGTGTGCAGACAGACAGCCAGCTTGTTGTCCGACCTCCAATACTCTCTCATTAGTTTTTATTTTTAATGTTATCATTTTCATATTGTCTGACTGCCAAGTAGAGAAGGCATAAGTGATATAAGGCCTGATCCTGCAGTCTGTTCCAGACAGGGGTACCATTTGACTGAGTTAAGGAGGACTTCATGCAGCATCTCTATCTACATCCTGAGCTGCAGGTCTCAAAACATTGTGTATTTCAGGCGTAGGGGAGAAGGATACATACGTTTTCCTATAGTCTTACTGCAACATTTTAGAAGGATGACATCAGCACAGAAGCAATATGGATTCTGATTTATGAACTAATCGGGATCCCGATATGTACGCTCATCAGCAATCCAAGTATTCAGAATAAAATTACCCTTCAAATCCTCTCTGTAGCTAACAGATTCCTTGCAGATTTCCCCCGGAATATACAGAGCTACAGTGACACCCGGTGGCCATCGGACACAGTCACGGGAAAACTTGCCGGGGCCACACAAGAACAGAAAACCCTGTTTTTCTGAGGCGTTCACCAGCGGTAGTTCCCAGCCCCCGGGATCAGATGTGTCCTGTCGAATCCAGCACCAGCAGGAAGGGGAAGGCTGGGAGCAGCCAGAACACAGAACGGCAGACCTGTGTTCGGTCCCCATGTCCAGGGGTTCTGGAAAGCATTAAGCCACCAACTGATTGAAGAGTCCTTTAGTGTTTTCCGAAGCCCTCTCATATACAGTGGAAAGTAGAAGTCATCACTATTTTTGCAAGCCATTTTTAATACAATTTCAGGAAAGCAGTAATGGATTTGAAAGAATTTACTGGGGCTAAACCACTGAGAAACAATGTTTTGGCAAATGCAAAATGGTTTAATGTTTCCAAAACTTTAAGCTTTGTGGCTTCTCCTAAAATGCAATTACATGAAGGGGGGGGGGGGCTGCTCTCCTTTTTCCTAGCAGCTAGGTCACACAGGTGGGTTCAAGAGCTGGTTTATTTGACCTGGAACTAAAGTTTTCTGATTTTCATTTCTGTGAGACAGGAAAACAAAACCATTTCAAATAATTCAGGTGCATGTAACCTGTCTTTTATGCCATAGGACAGAAAAAAAACTAGTGCTTGCAGAGGTTTATATATAAGTAAACATTCTCACCCCCTTAAGAAGGATTCTTGTCCCCACACTGACCAGCAACACGACTAGGTAACATTGAAGTCTTTTTGTCGTATGGGAATACCCTGAAGAATTCAGATATATACTAGTCAAGATCATCAAAAAAGGCCGCAGAAGGGAGTAATGATGTCTGTACCAGTTATTTTCTTTCATGAAGACCTTGCCTTTCTCTTGCTCACTTGGTTCCATTTTCCCAAGTTTCTATGGAAACAATGAACCATATTCTCAGATGATGATTAATCACTGTGCTGCTGGTAATGTCAGTGTGCACAGCTTACTGAGCCTTGCAGTAAGCTCTACGTTCTCCTCCAGTTTTCTGAATCTTTCAGGAAACTGTACAAGGAATCCTCATCCCTTGGACATGAGCACCGAATGCTGTGCCTCTTGCATCTCTCCATGGACCTTCATCATCCTCTGTAGCTGATCATATCACACTTAAACTGGCAACTTAGTATTAATGCTTCATAGAGTGCAAAGAAGGTGCAAAGGCAGGTAATAAACGGAGTGAGGAACAAGAATTCGGTTCACTAATATAACAAGCTCACATGCGCCCCAGTATCTCTAGGAAAATGTACTTGATTTTGCAGCTGATCTTATCCCTTCTGCCAGACGCCTTGGGATCCACATAAGGAAGAAAATGCGACATGCAATTTACTAAACATGCTTTACAGAGAAAAAAAAATGAGAGGGGAGGGCCACCATTTACAAGATAATAGTGCAGTAGTGAACCTTCACAAGACGCATGAGCAGGACTAAAGTTTTCAAAGTTCTGAATCATTGCAACTTTAAGTGAAATTAATGAGAGTTGCAGACTGCCCAGCACCTCAGAAAGTCAAGCCTTTAGTTCCTTGTGCTTACCATAGCTGTCTAGACTGTAAAAAAGCAGAAGTTTAACTCCCTACTTCTCCCACTAAAGGAACTGAACTTGTTTCCCCTTCTATGTAACCTGCCTGGGATGAAAAACAACAAAGCACTCCAAAGTCAGGAAATGCTGAACTTCATTTCAGATAGGAACCTTTTGCATCTCTCCTTTTCTTCTAGTTTATACTTATCCTTGGCCAATACTTATCCTTCACAATGTCGTAATAAGGATGCTAAAACTTTGCTTTGAAAACATAAGTTTTTCTGATGCACCTGTGCCAGAAAACAGCCTCACCCAAGTGGCACAGCATTGAATTGCAAAAGAGATTCTTTGCACCCTCAGCTCCAGAGCATTTCAGCATTAGTATGATATTATTTTATGTCACAGTTTAGAAAACACACTCTTTTAGTGATCTATATATATAGCATATACATTCAGTTGGCTAGTAATAATTGTTACATGGAGGGATGCCTACTGCTCTGCTGGCAGGATGGCCTCAGCAGAAACTCAGAATTCCTTACAGATGAAAAATGTCTTAAAAATTTGGCACCCACACCTAAAATTTTAGGTTCATTTCCCCATAAGTTGCTTTGTATTTCTTCAGAAAGTATAAACTTTCCGTCAAAGACTGGCCCAGGTAGTGCTCAGCATATGTTTCTGGCACATAGTGTGAGAATTTTTCATATGATCTCCACACCAAATAGCATTTGTGAGTGTTACTGCTCTTTTCTCATTCCTTAAATGAGCAAGCTCTGGCTCCCAAGACCTCATTTCCAGAAGCTCCTTAGTGCCTTTCCAGCCATTTGACAGAGTTATGCACCATATTCGAGACCTGATGGGTGTATGACTCTGAAAGAGCCTGGGAGCTAGCTGTGCCAGACTTGCAGCAGCAGCAATGGGCTCCACTCAAGCTAATTTATGTGCTCACAGTCACTTATGATACTTTGATCTGAGCCCAAATGGCTGCTGCTACATTTTCTATACCCTTTGGTGTTACTCAAAACATACAGCTCCCCTTGGAGCAGCAGTAGCTTCTGCCTGTTCAGGAGGACAAGAGGGACCATGGAGGAGCCAGTCCCGTCCATGCAACCCTATGGTATCACACATGGCAGGCCAGCTTCTCTGAGCAAGCGGTATTTCAAGTAGAGAAGGAAACAATATGAAGTGCCTCTTGACTGCACCACCAACTTCATTTACTCCCTCCTCAAACCTGGTTAAGAAACTTCATTCACACACCAGTAACCCCCCTGTTCATCAAAGGTGTATTGACCCCTTGCTGAGGCTGGGATGGTGACTCTCCATCTTTGGCCCACCCCAGAAACAATGAAAGCACAGAAGCTAAGCAGAAAGTCTACATGGCTCAGCCCAGATCATGAGAATGCAGGCGATTTTTGTTCTCTAGCCAATTCACAAGTCCTTGTCCTTTGAATCTAAAAATAGACTAAATTGATTTGCCTCTCAGACAAACCACATTGCTCTGCATCCTTGTAACTGAAAACGTTGCAAAAGCAAACGTATCTTAGCTGTAGTTTGCCCTCAACCACCATTCCCAAGCTGCATGTACTTTAGGGCAGCACTAGGTCATATCAGAAGTCAGCAACTCTGGCTTTCAACGACCTTGAGGATTTCAGCATGAGATTTCACTGCAAGCTTGAACTGAAACAAACCTTCTGGGGTGTTTTTACTAAAATGAGAGTGTGTGAATGTATACCAACTTCCCTGTATGAGTGAGGGGATTACTGACAAGCTTGCAAGAGGTGACTAGAGCCCTCAAGGGCTTGCTCTAACTTTATTTCAAGCATAATTCTCTGTCCTAGATAAGGCTAATCCTGGCCTTCAGGCAGAATTCAGCAGTCCTAGTAGTACATAGTCTATAAGATTCTCTTCCGATCTCACCCTCCTATCAAAGCTTTTGTGGAAACAATTACATTGATCTCCACAAAATAACATAATTTGCCAAAAATGTCACTTCAGTAACATTTTCTCAAGAACGTCCCTAGTACTTCTGAGGCTCCTGATCAACAGGAATAAACATATTGACAGTTGGTAAGCAGGAGATCCACACCACATGGAAATTGTGAAACTTCACATCATACTTTAACCAAGCAGCATGACACAAGAGCACTCTGACATCACTTGAAAAAGCATAAGAAATGGCAGCTGTTTCAACTTGGTTAGAGAAGTGCAGCTTTCTAAGTTGGAAGATGTGCTAAACTGAGCAGAAGACAGGAGCAGCTTGGGAAATTAGTGAAATTGCCATCTGAGTTTAAGTAGGCTGTTAAATATGTAATGTCTGCCTGGCCTGGAAGCAGATCTGAAACTGGGACTGAAACTGTATTTTCCCTTCATACATATATAAAGAAGATAACCCAGTGGATATTGTAATATACAAAGCTCCCCCTTGAGTGCCTACAACCAAAATTTTCCCCACATCATAATATCTACTTGCAGAATTAAAGTAAGTTAAGACAAGAAAAAAATCCTAACAATGAAATTCATTTTGGTGAATCTAAGATTCAGGAAGTCAAAGTAGCCCACTGAGTGTAAAGCAATCAGATGCATGCTTCCTAAAGCAATAGAAAAACCCCTCTACTGGTACATAGCGTTTTTTCTAGGTCAGCTATCGTAAGACTTTGCAAGTGGGTATTTTTATTAAGAATTATAACTGTATGGGTACATAGCTGCCTTTTTGAGCTTGAAACATCAGTGGAGAGACACTGAAGTAAAAAGAGAAGCAGACTGCACTGCAGAAAAATTGCGTGAGATGGTTCAGAGCATAATTGCAATGCTAATACACACATACCTGCCAGCAGTCCTATGAGAAGCATTACAACCCATCCTGACCAAGCATCCAGCAAACTCTTGATGAACTCCCATATGGATTCCTTACTTTTGCTTGTAATCTGAAATCAAAGCATAGACATGTTGCCAATACAGGCTATCACAGCTTTAGTGTATAGTGTTTAAGACAAAAAATATTCAGCCTCCTAGAAGGTGTGCACAATTTCTCTACTCAACCATTTTTCAGAGAAGCTCTGCTGATTAAGTTGCAAGAAGCCCTTTCCTATTTACAAACTGAAGATATACCACATCCATACTTTTAGAAGTGCTCAAGTCATACAACAAGGTAGGATGCAGTAACTTTGTAGAACTGCTTGTTTTTCTTGCCATCAGGACAGCTGTAATGCAGGGGCTGAAACTCATCATGGCCTGACAGCTTTACCTTTCTGTGGCGGTCAGTGTCGCGTGATTTCTCCCGCAGCCAGTCAATGGTGTGGAAATCTTCATAAGTTCCAACATCGGGGAAAGGTTCATCCAGAAAATCCATCAGGTTGCCAGAACCATTCATGTCTCCTGCATTGACCATATTAGGGTCTGCATGTAGAGAGAAAAACAAGTATGTCAATAAGTTCATGCAGCTTCACTGGATCTTCCAGAATCAAGTTTTCCAAAATATCTCCACAAACCACAGAGTCAAGAGAGCCTGAGCCAGCAGTCCTGGTGGGCACTTACTGAAATCCATCCATTGCCACCAGAAAAAGTGTTTTGCTGAAGGCTGCTTCAGTAGCTGAGCAAACCCTAAAAAGCACAAACAGAAATCACAGGATCCAAGTGCAGGAATATCAGCTTTCCTGAAAACAGAGCCCTAAACCCCACAGTGGTTCTGGGCTTCTTCTGCAACGATACATCCTCACCCCATGCTGGAGGAAGTGCGCTGTCTGCAAGGAGATCGCCAAGTAGGCAAGCTCACCAGGTCAGGAAACAAATACAGTAGAATTTATCATTCATCATGAACTGCAGATTTTACGTGGCAACATTAGTCATAGCGCTGTGGTGCTGTCTAGTTCTGCATGCTCAAAGCTCCCTGCACTGATCCACTTCCCTTCCACTGCTCAGAAGGCAAAGCTCAGTACATTAATTATATATATAGTAAGATATTAAAACAGAGAAATACAGATGCCCATTGCTTTGCAGCCCTGGAAACTATACCTTGTTCATGCAGTCCATATAAGAAAGCATGAAGAAGTTAGCTCTCTTTCCCACAGTAAGCTCAGCAACATCTGGCTAGGTGCAAAAATGCCTGTTATCTCCTTTAAAGGTCAGGTCCTAAAGTAGTCACTAATATGACAAGCTCCAGAAATGGCTGACATCATTCCCAGTAAGAGCCATTAGTAGCATGAGAAACTATTAAATGAAGTATCTTAGGCAGACAGGGTTGGAGTCATCTAACTTAAATTTGGCCATCTGAAGATTTGGTATTTGGATTGTGTCAACCACCTAGGCTGCCTCTAGAGACAAACATGCATGTAAGGGTGTGTGGCAGGAGAGTGCCTGCTTCTCCAAAGGTAAGGTCAAGGATCTTTTTTAATGAAACAAGGGATAAGAAGCAAATAAGGAAGCCTGAATTAGAACATATAGGGACACAAATTTGAACAAATTCATAAGGGAGGCAGAGATGCGAACCAAACCTGGTCAGTCACACTCACTGATGAGGGCAGGTGGCAGTGTGAGAATGTCTATTCCAGCAAGGTTATCAGCTGGGAAACTATGGGAAAACTGGAAACAAAATATGTAGAGACACAGACCTGAAAAAACAAGCATGGAGACCATGACAAGAAATAAACCTCACTACTCACACCAACTGAAGAGTGTGCGTGCCTCTGGGATACATTTTCAGGTTTGGTATTGGTTAAGCTTGCCCATGGCAGGGGGGTTGGAACTAGATGATCTTAAGGTCCTTTCCAACCCTAACCTGTGATTCCATGATTCTACAAGAAAGTGGCACCTGTGTCTCCCAGTGTGGCCAGAGACCTCAGGTCCATGGTGTGGACAGGCCCTGGACAGTGACAGTAGCTGGGCAGGAGGGTCCTGGGCTGGCAGAAGCAGCCATGTGCTTTCACATCACTTAAAGCGTTGCTCTAGAAAGTGATTAATGCCATCCATCATAAAATAGGTGGTTGGGAAAGGGAGCCCTCCAGAGAATACCTAGGTTTGCAACCTAAAATAGCAAGCCAAAAAAACCCACCAACTAACAGGGGTTTACAAGGGAAAAGAAAAAAAAAGGAAAGCACATGAAAACATACATATAAAACCCAGAAAGATGAGCACAGGTACAGACTTCAGGGGGTTTATAGAAATGACCCTGCAGAGCCTGTATGACCTTGACAGATACAAGGTAACTTTTGCACATCACTGATGAGGTCAGTATGTACTAGCAACTACAATAGATATGGAAAGAGGGATTTCATGAAGAAAGAATCTGGATCTTTGAATCTGAGGAAACCTCCCAATTCTGTAACTGGAACAGGCAGATAAACTTTTAATCAACTGTGTATACATGCTGCTCTCTTCTGCTTGGCCCCCTATATTTACAGCCATTTCCCCCCTCTTCCATCCATTCTCAACTGCTTTACTTGAATCCTTTCCATTTAACTTTTTTTGTTGGTGGGGATTTTAGGGATATAACAAGCGTGAATACTCAGATTTGTCATGTCTGCTCTTTGCACTCCACCAGCCAGGATTGGATGACACAGACAATATGCTTGCATAAGCACCTGAGGAAAGTATTATCTTATAGACAACCAGCAGGTCACCATTATAATGGTGTAGAAGCCCTTTTAAGTGAGGAAATCAAGTAATCTCCAAGCATTGTGGCATGTTTGTCTCAAAGAGAATCAAGCAAAGGAGTTGCAGCCTGGGGAAGGAAACCAAATGCAGAGCAGGTGTCCCAGGCAGCAGTGCTGAGCACAAGTAAGCTGACATAAGATTGAGGCAATTTAAAAAGCAGCTGTTTAGAGGAGTGACAATTAAGAATAGCAGCACTTCAGCAAACAGATCACAGCAGGGTAAGGAAAATGAGAGTTTAAAGGTGGGATGCTGCGGCTGACACTTGGGAGTCGAAGTTGTAAGAGGAGCTTGTTTGGTGTCTTGAAAACCATGACCGGGGACTGGAATGGGAAGCTGAAATGAGGTGAAAGGATTAGACTATGCTATTATTTTGTAATGCTGTGACATTTTGCAGATCATTTACTTCCTCCCACTCCTCCCATATAGCAAAGAAGGACCTGTAAAGAACATGCAGTTCAGACTGCTTTCCTGCACCATGCAGCCTGCCTGCTACAGAAACAAACCTCCAGGAGCTCTTGTGCTGGAAGAGTTGGCAAGTTTTCCTTAATACTACATGAAAATTACCCAACATGTGAGTTATATCACATAAAAAAATAGCTTTCTAAGTATGCTGTTGATGCCCAGCACATGACAGTATTGTGATGGATAATACCAGGCCAGACCACAAGAATGTAGGATAATTATAATCTCAACTTGAATCTACCCCAAAAATACGTGCTACGCAACCTGTCCAGGGAGAGAAAAATGTGCTAGAGACCACAGGGCCATGGAAGACTAAGAAAACAAACACACTTTGAACTCTAGGTAGCTCACCAATACATGGAAACTGCAGTTAGCTGGCTGGTTATCAGCCTTAAAGTTCATTTCAGGTACTACACTTCTGAAAGGAAAGATGGGATATTAGATTTTGCAAAAGCCAATTTTAGTAAATAAAACCTAGCTACAGCACTTTTGAACTGAGTACTACAGAGTTCCAATCTACATCCTAGCACCAAGTGCCTTAAGTATCACTTTGTATTCTGCATTTATTTATCTCCCTTTACTTTTGCATCTGAAGTAATCTCCAGAGTTCATTTCAGGATAAACTGACCTGACCTCTTTCTTAGAGATGCTTTCAGAGATGTTTCCAGTTACACCAGCAGAACTGAAGCCTTTACAAATAACTCAGCTGCAGATGTTTTAATTTAGTATACATTGGTTAAGGGCAAATTAATTCCATCCAAACTGGTGTACTTCAGAAATCTGCTCTGACGATGGCAAGAGTATGAGCATTTGTGGTGCAAACTGTCTCATCTACCCTCAGAAAACTGACTAAAATCTAGACTCCTTTCACAGCAGATGAGGAAGTAAACTCTGTTCACATGCAATTTATCTGATGTATTTCAGATATGTACATTAGAATGAGATAAAGTCTTTCTCATGAGTGCCAATTTCTGTTACTAATTACAAGGAGATATCAGAGGTAGACACACGCATCTCCTCAAATGAGTTCAACACTACCAATTTGAAAGAAAACACTGCAATACCATTACATGCAGAATTGGTAACAAATGCAACTCATAGTCATGCCTAACATCTGAGTATCTAAGACATCTGGATAATGGCAGACCTTGTATACACAGAAAGGTGTTCAATCTTGCTGAGTACGAGTTTGGTGTATGTATTTTGTCCCTTTGTCCTTCTGTGTCTTAGATGTCCTTGCTGTCCTTTCCACTATTTTTCCAGATGCTGATGCAACACAATTTGTGCAAGGGCAAACATTTCCTGCTTAGTTCCATTTTTTTTTCCTAATAATCCCTGGCGTTCCATCAGCTTTTCCTTGGGCAGACATCCAACATTTTCACTGAGCAGTCTGCTGTGACTCCAGGCTATGCTCCATGAAAGGAAGTGGCCAGTTTGGAGCCCATCATTTTGTGGTCCCTTAGGGATATTTTCCCCATTGCTTTAATAAGGCTTTTTAATTGCTTTGAATTACATCTGCCATTTTATTCCCTGCGATACAGTAGAGAGCCTTCCTCAGCTCTTACCAGAGATCTCATTTTTACCGACCAGCTTAGTATATCCACAACCAAATATTTTTGTTAACACTCTTGCCTTAATAATTGTAAACAGGTTCTTGCTGGAAGCTGAATGAGGAAACTAAGAAATCTGACTATGTTATCTCCTCAATTCATAGGGTTCTGGTTAACAGGTCTCTCTGGAATTAGACCTATGCCAGTGTACAGCAGTCCTGTAGATGGAGCAAGGTCTTCTCAGGGATTAATTTACAAACTGAGAGAGGTCACAGAGCCAGACTGGCAACTGTGCCTCTTGATAGAGGCTCTTCTGGCTGCCACATAATCCTAGATACCATCCAGAAGCCCTGGGCCAGGTCAACCTCATGTTCAGTCCGTGATCTCTCAGCTAGCCATGCTCAGTGGAGGCAAGTGTCAAAAGAGCAGGTCTACAACCCATGAAGCTTGATGAGTATATAAAGCCAGATAATTATTAATTAAGGAGTCACTGAAGCCTCCTATGTACAGAAAGTGAACAAGAGGTTACAGCAAACAACCTACAGAAGCCAGGGTGTGAACACAGATTGCTGCCAGACATGCCAGCTAGCCCAGCAGGCACTGCATGGACTGCAGGCCACTTTTGTTACATTTACTCACTTTGTGTTATTTTGAAAGAACCAAAAGTAGTAGCACATATTTAAGGCCATGGGGATTTTCTGCAGGTCTCGCAGCGAGTAAACTCATCATGTGACTGGGACCAGCTGTATGATACACTGCAGCTTGGAGCGAGGTTTTGCAGAAGAGCAATAAATTACTTTTACAATGGAAACACTGAGAACTTCTCCGCTTTACAGCACTGTTACAGCATGTGCAAACACAAAAGCCACAGCTTGAATAGTTCTCCCGGTGAACTGACATCCTAGGTATTATGTTGACTGACTGATAGGATCTGAAATGTGTTTGACATGGCAAGCACAGACCAAAACATCCCCTGGTTCAAAAGAAGCTGAAAAGTACACTGATGGGAAACAACTAGCTGAACAGTCATCAAAGGAAGAGTTTTGGCCCTCATCAATTGCTAGTATACATGCTAGTTCCATGCTATGCTCTCCTCATCCTGTTTTCTGTTTTAATTGGACATATTGCACTGAGGCAGGCAGTACAGTTTTTAATGCAATTCCAGCAAGTTTCAAGTTTCTTTCAACAGATCACAGTTACTGAATTACCTCAGCACTTCAAATGCTTCTAGCAGATGAACAGTCACCTACATGCTTTTATATGTATGCTGCTGTCCTTGAAGACAGTAGTGGGTGGGATGCTCTGTGAAACATAACGGTCTCAGGCAGCAAAGCATACCCATGCGGTGACTCTTCTGCTGCAGCATAAGGAAAAAATGACCTTGGCAAGAGGCTGGGGGAAGAAAGCAGAATCCTAAAGGCCAATTGCAAGTTCCTCAGTTCACATTTGTTTGGAGTGACTTTTCCATGGCATCTGAAGTATCACCTGTTCCATCTCTTCCACACGTGGTGAGGCAGCCAACACACAAAGCAGAATACAGTGCATCTCAGGAATTTTCTATGCTTGGGTACCAATATATATACAATGAGAAAACAGGGGAGATCTTAGTACAGACACAAAGCTTTTGAAGTAATTCATGGTCGTTTGAATCCTGCCTCCGTCAGACTTGAGCCATTGATCTGAATGGTTGGTCATGTTAGCTGTGCTCATACAGCATGACATGACAGCAGGTACTGCACAAACTCAAGAGCATGGGCTGGGAGCTGCGCAAATCCATACAGTAACCATAAATGAACAATGCAATTTACTGGTTTACATTATAATTTATGCTATTCACAAGAACTCATTGTGCTGACAGATAATTTGCCACTCTCTATGCCCATAATACTTGTATTGACCATTCCTAGCAGTGTGTTCTCAAAACACCTAAGCATGGTACCCCAGCCTCATGGCCATTAATTGCATAACATGATCTGCCAAGCAGAGACACTTTCTCTTGAAACCTGTGTGCTCTGCCAGCATCCATCCACCCCCCATCCAAACAGATTTAGACCTACTGGCAAAGATGGATGCAGAGCACTTTCCACCCAGCTCTCGAATCCAGGCAGTTAGGAAGTCAGTGAGCTGATGATGTCAGTGTTCAGAAAGTGCCATAAGAGGTTAAGGCTGAGGAAGAGTTTTTAGAGCTGAGAATGGTTATACCACAGGTCTTTAATAGCACCCAGCCAGAGAAAATGGGCCTCATAGATAAGGAAGTCACCAAGCAAGATTCTTAATGGCGTCACCTTGAAAGACATGAATGAAAATTAAAGGGAGATGATTAGGAGTCTGTGTCTTTTGAGGAGGGGTTGGAGAAGAAGGTCTGTTCAGCCTGAAGCCAGGAAGGCCAAGGGATGTGGATGCAATTCCTCTTCCACTGCACACCATGTAGAAGATAACGTAGGAACGGTGATGTGACACTGAGGCCCACGGTATAGGGGCAAGTAAATGGCTATGAAGCATTTTTCTAAAGAAGAAGTGAGATAGTGTTGGGTGGTACTTTGACAAGGAAGATCTCTTCAGTACAAGTGAGCACATGGAATCACTGGCAAGTTAAACAGGTGGTTTTCTGCAGGTTGAAAATTGAGCAATTTGAGACTATTCACCTTATGAGCCTCAGCCTGCACAAGCAGATTTATTGACCTTCTGTCTTAATGATGGTGTCAAAACCACATTAAAATGGCCTCCGTTCAGAACAAGGTTCAGGCTCCGTAAGAATAAGAAAACGCTGAACTCAGTTACAGGCCTCTTTTGGAAACATATTATGGCACATAAAAAGTGAAGAATAGTTAAATTGGGAAAATGCAGGGGGAAGTTGAGGTATTAAAACTGCCAAATGCCTTTCCTACAATTCATGGCTGAATTGCACAGCCTCCATACACAAGCACATAGCGTTGCAAACCCTCAGTCTCTCACTACAGAAGTGCAGGCAGGCTGCAGTATCGGAAACAATACTGTAAAATATTGCAGCATTTTACTGTATGGCCTCCCCATCGCACATTAAGGATGCTCCTGCTCTGATAGCACAGGGAAGCTAAATACAGTCACAACTTTGATGTGCAGCCTTACCCTGAGTAACCTCTATGGAAAAACTTATGAAGGCACAGCAGAGCTCAAAAAAACAAAAGGCACCAGATCACTGTGGAGGAGGGCTGGGAGAGAAGGGGAAGGCGGGAGGGAACATCTGGGATAAATGGCAGAAAACTGAGGCACAAGGGTCTCCTCCAGACCAAACCACAGCCTTCAACCTCCAGATGTGCTCATGGGGCGAGCACAAAGCAGACAACAGGGCTGGCCAGGAGCGCAGGCAGGCACAGGGGGAAATGTAGTGCAGGAGTGTACTCCAGGAGCTGATAGCTAGCCATCAGGTCTTCTCACATCTTTGGCTACAGCCTGACTCTCTCTTCTTCTCTCCTCCTGAGAAGCCCCTGGATCACTACACTATTCTTCCTCCAAGGGGGTGAACTGGTATCCTGCTCCCTGCTCCTTCCCAGGATGACTGTCTCTTTAGAAACCAATTTATTTTGGTATGAAATATCATGTGTCTGATCTCTCCTCTAATTTTCTTGGAAAGTCTGAGCAAAATTAGTTCAGCTGCTAACTTATGTCAGAGAGGAAAGGGGGGGGGAAAATATCCCAGATCCCTTCCCTGTAAGCTCCAAGTGGAATTTTTGCACTCATATAACTCAAAATTGGCTCCTTACGACAAAATGTTAAACTCACATCTCTGTTTCCAGTGAGTCTTAAAGGGCCCTCCAATAAATTTAGTCGTTAGCACAGATGTTGGGGCTATGGAAAAAGAAGGAGGGAAGCGTTGCTGGCTCTGGCACATCCATCTGGGTTTTTCCAACTAAGCTGAAACATCTTTATTAAAAGATACCCCTCTGCTAACAGCCCATCAGCTTGAGCAGATGAACCCCCTGGGCCTGCATCGACCCCACACACCCTTGCTTCTTGAAAGAAACAAGATTTGATTACACAAAATTCAGAAAACTTTCAGCATCTAGGATGAGGAACTAAGCTTCAGAAGACAGGACAGACTGGAGATCAGGGTACCAGTGTAACACACACAAGAGTTTCTATTCTTGATTTCCTTCTACTGCCCTTCTTCATAAAAAACAGAGGGAATATCTTTCCTGGAGCAGCTGGATTTACTGCCACAGAGCTTTATGGGGCTGAAGGGTTAGTGGTGCTGTACAGTTTTCCTCCTCACACAGCCAAGCTTTGCAGCACCACATTTGGGTTTCCAGTTCAGCTATTTGTCTCCTCACTCAGAAAGTGGTAGAAATAAAGAGCAGGAAAGACATTTCTTGGACTGCAAAAAATTGCAAATACCTCTTGAGGGAACAGACCTGCACTGTCAAAAGGGAAACACCCTCGTATACAGTTACCCCTAAGAAGCTTTCCCCTTAAATGGGGTGTCCAATGTCATAAAATGCACCTCTTGCTAAAAACATTTTAAGCCTTCAGCTTGAAATAACAGTGATGAACCTGCAGCCATTAACCTGCTCTACCACATCAGTTCCCATGGTCTGAGCGGAGACAAGAAGCCATTTTCACATAGACGGAGGATTCTTTCCTGTTTGCAAGGCACTAGTTTTCACTGCTGCATTTGACGCCGATGGGCTGCACAGTAACAGATGAGTTATTTCATAACACTGAGAGGAAGCTCTCCCTCCTGCAAGATGGGGAAATCTTTTCCTTGGAGTGATGTTTGAGAGTGACATGTTAAAAGTGGTTTAGCAATAGCAGCTCACCATAACCCTGACAGAGTTTCTCTTTTGGCATTAATGATTGTGTATGGGGTATTTTTTGGTTCTGCTGGACTACAGATGAAGAAATCTGAGAAAACCCAGTACCTGGTGTATATGTATGCACATGCAAATTAGACATCCGCTCCACAACCTGATCCCATTTCACTACATGGAAAAAATCAACACATACGCGCCCCTCTTGGCACTCTGCAAACTGCAGCCTGATGGCAAAAGCAAACTGGAAAAAGACCAGCACAGATGGGCACTGTGGCTGTTTGAGGGTTATGCTCCATACTAAGAGCCCGCCAGACATGATGGAGGTTCATGCAACACAACACTGATCATCAACACACACAAGACAGCACTGATGGCCCCAAGCACAAACACTGGGATCCCCCTCACTTTCCCTTCCAGCCCAGCTAACAATAGCTTCACAATGAAGCATCTTCCAGATCTAGAATGTTACAGCACTCTGGAGAGCCCTGTTTGCTCCAGGAAGATGGTAAAGACCCAACCCCACGGCATATGCTCCCCTCCAACTCCATCCTCTTCTCCTCTTCCAGTCCTCATTTAAAAGCCAACAGCCACTACCACTGAAATGATTCTACCTTCACAAGGCAGACCTCAGTGTGCACAGGGGCTGAGCACCTATACAGCCACATGTTGAACCCAGGGCATGGCATCTCAGTGCTGCTGGGCAGAGAGCCCTCCAGCTGGGGATGTTTCCAGGGTCTAAATAATACTAAATATATAATTTATACTAAATATACTAAATAATGGTTAAAGGACTTAAGTTCTTAATTTCTGAGTTGCCCCAACATACCTCTCAGGCTTGCACCTTGTGTTTTGTTGCATAAAGATACCTGATTCAAATCAGGAGACCAGGAGAACCACCACCCAGCACATACTACCATAAGGCATTCAAATATGATCTGGGATTGGCAGGGTGTGTGTGGGGCACATTGTGCTTGCAGAACTCACGTGTGGCATCTCTGCTGTGAGCTTTGCATGGGCAATGAGCCAAGCTCCATGTGCCTGGTGAGCCAGAGCTGGAGAGAATTGATCTAGCCTTGACTCCAGAGGGAGCCAGGAGAAGACACATTGGCATGAGCACCATTAGAATGCAGCCCTCCTGCCACCTCATACAACAAGATGCGTATTTCTATCATTTTTGAGGCTCAGCCTTGTGAGAAAAACCAACAACCAACCAAACAAAACCCTAAAAAATAACCCCAGAGGTTCTGTTAGAGAAAAACAAAATCGAAATCTATTTTTCTTTCCAGTTCTGAAGAACTGATATCCTTTCTTACTTCATTTTGATAATTCATTATATACTTTAGTTTTTTCCACCCTTATGTTCTGACACTACTGCATGCCTGTTCTCTGGAAACCAGAATTCATACCACAGAATCATAGAGTGGTTTCGGTTAAAAATGGCTTAAAGATTATCCAGTTCCAGCCCCCTCTGCCATGGGTAGGGACACCTCACAGTAGACAAGGCTGCTCAAAGCTCCATCCAGCCTGGCTTTGAACACAGCCAGGGATAGGGCAGCCACAGGTTCTCTGGGCAATCTGTGTCAGTGGCTCACCACCTTCATAGTGAGGAATTTCTTCCTAAAGTCTAATCTAAATCTCCCCTCTGTCAGTTTAAAACCATTGTTCTTTCACTAAATGCCCTTATAAAAGCTCCTCTCCAGATATCCTGTAGGCTCCCTTTAGTTACTGGAAGGCTGATATAAGGCCTCCTGAAGCCTTCTCTTCTCCAGGCTGAACAAACCCAGCCTGACAATTCATTCCTCACTAGGATGTACAACCTATTACAGCACAGGAGATCCAAAACCCCCCCCCTTGAGTGCATGGGTGAGCTCAATGAGACCTCAGACCTGCCAAATTTACAGATCTTTCCAAGAGCACGAATAATTTATTTGACCAAAGAATAGGATTTTCAGGAATAAAAGCAACTTCCAGCAGGCTAGGCGTGAAAAGTCACATGACTTTCTGCCCGATGAAGCTGAGGCTGAGTCATCCTCTGTTCTCTAGCAAAGGCACAGAATTACCTACGGGGATTCTTAAAAAAGAAGGAAAAAAACATACTGTTTTGTTTTTCTGAATAGTACGAGCTCAAAAATTGATTCGGCTTCTTGCATTCTAACATCTGTCATTAGAATAATTTAAAAGTAACAGACTATTTTTAAAAAACCCTAAAATACATTTAAAAAGCAATACAGGGAAAAAAAAAAAAAAAAGAAAGAAAAAAAACCCACCACAGAAGAGACACCATTTTTACTCCACAAATATATGTCTTCATATATGTGCACAGAGTACATAATTAAACACCCACACCAGGAAAAGCGACTCCGGCCTTTGCCTTATATAAATACCAACAGTTCAGAAAAGCAGTTCAGTGTGGGATTTTCAGCCTTTTGGCAACTGGCATTTTGTGTAAGAAATAAAAATGTGTTTCTCATCCTTCATGTTCCTTTTGGAAAAGGATTTTTCATTCTTGTATGGGACAACATGCAAAACCTACCTTCCACTACAGGAAATTATGCAGGAAACCTGCTGGACTAGGTACTTCCAAAACGCGTCAGCAAAAATTAACAATGGAGGAAAAGCCTCTTTCCCCAAATACAAGTTAATCCTCATTCCTGTATGAGCTTAGGCACATCTATCTGTACAACAACTTCCTTCAGGCATTCAGGAGAAAGAAAAGGCAGGGAATGCAAGCAGAACAGTATTGCTGCGCTCTCTTTGCACGACCGGCTGATGATGGCTGCTCACATAGGGAATTCAGCAGACACCCAAAGGGGCCATAGCACACTAACAGGGACAAAGGGCCACCTTTGGCTTGAAAGCTCCATCTGGCAGCATTTCTGCTGGAGATGTCAGCTGAGAGATCAGCACAGAGCCAGCAGCAGCCTCTGCACCTGCGAGCCCTCTGCTTGCACAGGAGCTGCTCTGTTTTCTTCCAGCAGAAACTCCCTCTGACAGAGCTGGGGCTTGAGCACGGCAGCACGAGAAAAATCAAGCAGCAAATCACACTTTCTGCAGCATTGTGTCGCTTACCTGCGATGCAACATCATTTAGCCCAGTCCCAAGATTCTAATAGCATCCTTCCTTGGGTGGTATGGCTGCAGAAGCGATGATGTCATGGGGAGGAAGCAGTAGCAATCATGTGACTGTATCCTCCCTCTATAGGGTATCTGATAGGAGACGCAGCCAGAGGCAGCCGTACCAGTCTGTAATCCTGCAGGATTAAACTGCAAGCCTCTTTACTCTGCCCTCCCTATTCGGTCACCCTCAGAACAAAGGCTGCTTTCCCCTGCCACTAACCTGAGCTAATTATTTTTAAAGGGGTTTGTGGATTGTTCTGCTAGAGCAACAACAATCACATTTATCGCAAGGAAAAAGCACAGGAAGTGTGCGGTGTGCAACCCACTAACTATTCCTGTTGACTCTGCAGCAACACCCAGGCATCACATTTTCTTTCATCTCTATGAAATATATAATTGCAGCGCCTTGGAAACAAGACAAGCCATGATTTCACCATCCCTTGCATTTTTCCTTCTCCCAGCGCTTCATTTCAAGCTCATCCAGCCTGACTTCCCTCTCTCTTCTGCATCATACTCAAGCTTTGCAAGCTTATCTCAAAAGTTTCATTTCTGTTACCTTCACCCACCATCACTTCACTCACCATCGCTTCACTTGCAGCCTTCTGCCTTTGCTTCAATGCAACTGTAACGCCTTAAAAGATCCTCTCCTATATGCCAGCCTACTTTTCAAAACTTCTGCTTATGTTTTCCCATTGAATATTTAAAAACTAGAACGTGCCAAAGTGTTTTAATAAAAAAAAGAAAAAAGGCAATTAGCCTGATCCTCATTTTGGTTAACTATTACGTCTCAGAACCATATTTTTGGAGGATTTTGAGGGTTTTGGTTAAGAATCTTTTTATACTCTGTAACATGTGAGTTCTGCAAGAAAATAACAATTTCTAAACTTCTGATGTACAAATTTTGTACAAGCTATTAGGATAGCATTCCGTAAGGCAGAGGTGGTAACTGTTCTTTGTGAAGATGCTGTACATGTACACATACCTGTGCAATGTGTTTTATTTCAGGACATTTACATTCCCATTCATTTTCCCATACTTGAATATTCTGCAGTCTGGTTTTATCCTTAAGGGCATCTAGGCATGTGCTTTGTATTACCAAGGAGAAGCAATGGCTAGGAAGGGGGAGACCTTGCACAAGCACCCATGAAAATATCCCTGGGTGACTGAAGGCACACTCATGATTTCCACTCCAGAGGTTGAGGAACACAGTTCTGAAGGCCTTGTTGCCCCACTATGTCTGAGCAGGTATTTATGGGTGCACCAAGAAGGCAGCCTGGCCCAGCAAAGCATATCAGTCGATTCGGGGTGTCCAAACCCTTTTTTTCAGCTTGCCCAAATCCTGTCTAAAAGCTGAAGACCTCCTGTACAGAAGCAACACGTTGGATTTTATTGCAACATCTGAACACTGAGTTTGTTTCACCTGAAATTCCCACACCTTTCTGGAGTGAGGAACATCTGGAGATGACAGTTCCTCACCACTCAGAGCTGTAAGAGCCCCATGCCTATTGTAATAACCATGAAGTACAGAAAAGTGAGAGAAGTCCTAACTTCCTGCTAGTGACTGTTCTTCGTGCCCATTACAATCAGTATTAATAGGCCAACTGAATTCCAGGACAGCAGTTAACCACTGAGCAATTAGATTTTATTTTCTTGATAATGTATTTGCAATTTTCCTTAATTTATGAGAGGAAAACATGAAAAACATCAAGCAGCATTTAAATTGGGCAGACACAAACACCTGAACCTGAAACTTCAGTGCCACAAAACACACGTAATAGACATCACCATGCCCTAGGCACAGAATAGCAATTTTAGCACTAACCAAATGAGTGCAGGGGCTTCAATTCCCAATTTTTCTCCTGGATAAACTTCCCTAAATTCATTTCCTAATTTTTCGTTGTCTACTACCAGAGCTGACCTTATTGAGTCTCCTGCTAAACATGTATTTTTACTTGGACTGTCTAACTGTAAGCAAACTAAAGGGACAGAATACCTAATTCTCTATAGAAAATGTGATTCCGTAATCTAGATATGTGTTAAAATTTAAGACATTATTAGAAATCATAGGAAACCAGAAACAGCTCCTAAGAAGTTTTTAACTCCAAGAAATCTGAGAGTTTCCAAAGTGCAAGCAAATCACTTAACTAACATTTGCAGATTCCAAAACCAATCAACTTTACTGTTTGGTATCTTCTCCCAATGATACTCTGTCAGCTGCGTGGTCTTAAGACAAAGATGACACTCTTCGCACATGATCTTTTGGAAAAGATTGTTCCTGCTTTTGTTAGCCTGTAATTTCTCCAGTCTCTTTGTAAATACTTTTTTTCTCTCAAATATGTATAATTAAAAAGGAGACTGGAGTCAAAATGAGCTGTAAAGTGCCCTCTTCCCTAAGAATTCCAACTTCAGTTTGCATCCAGTGAAAATAAAATACAAAGTCTAAGTAAAAAAGAAAAAAAATGCTCCTTTTATACAGCACTTACCTTAAAGTTCCTGTAAGCACTTTGCAAGACTGCAGCAAAAAATATATGTAAGACTTTATTCTTGAAACAGAAACCCCACACGGACATACCCATTATAGCTTTTGTTGTTGATCCTGATGGTAGCGAGACAGTGACGATTGGTATTCCAAACTACTATTTCTAGCTGTTTAAATATAACCTAAACTCTGTCATACCCTTAATGCCTTGCAAACACTGCGCAGAGGCAGGAGTCACATGTCAGTACTCCTAATTTGCCTGCGCTCCTGCAGCTTAGGGCTGCAGAGAGAAACTGGGAAATAGCCTTTCTGTAATTACACAGGTTTAACATTTCCAGCTGCAGTAAAGTTCAGCCTAAAAAAATTAACCAGTATTCTTTTGAATGGCTTCCACTTTGGAATTAGTCGTAGGTAAGATAATAGAAAAATAATGTCAACTTCCAAGACAAACCTACAAACTCTAGGTAAGTAAAGAAGACAGTTCAACCTGTTGTAAGTGGAGCTACGTATGAATTCCAGGAACATTTAACTCTGAGCCTCTGATACAGCTTTCAGCTTATCACAAGTGATGAGCACACAGGAAAACATACCTGCCATTCATAGAAACATAGAATAGTTAGGGTTGAAAAGGACCTTAAGATCATCTAGTTCCAAACCCCCTGCTATGGTCAGGGACACCTCCCACTAAACCATGCCACCCAAGGCTATGTCCAACCTGGCCTTCAACACCACCTGCGATGGAGCATTCACAACTTCCCTGGGCAACCCATTCCAGTGCCTCACCACCCGTACAGGAAAGAATTTCTTCCTCAGATCCAATCTAAACTTCCCCTATTTAAGTTTGAACCCATTACCCCTTGTCCTATCACTACAGTCCCTAATGAAAAGTCCCTCCCCAGCATTTCTATAGGCCCCTTCAGATATTGGAAGGCTGCTATGAGGTCTCCACGCAGCCTTCTCTTCTCCAGTCTGAACAGCCCCAACTTTC
>JASSUY010029562.1:9506-53668 GCA_032466535.1 Forpus xanthops
TGCTCTGAATCTCATCCTTGCCCAACCTATAGCTGTGCCTGGGATTGTTATGACCCAGGTGTAGAACCTTGCACTTGACATGGTTAAATTTCATCAGGTTGACATCAGCCCACATCACAAGCGTGTTAAAGTCCCTCTGCACGACATTCCTTCCCCTCTAGTGTATTATCTGAACCACACAACTTGGCATCATTGACAAACTTGCTGAGGGCACGTTCAATCCCACTGTCCATGTCACCGGCAAAGATGTTGAACAAGACCGGTCCCAACACCAATCCCTGAGGGACACTGCTCGTTACTGGTCTCCAGCTGAACATTGAGCCATTGAGCACATCTCTTTGTGTGCAGCCATCCAGCCAGTTCTTTATCCACCAAATGGTCCACCTGTCAAATTGATGTCTCTCCAACTTAGAGACAAGGATTTTATTTGAGAGAGTGTCAAACTCTTTGCATAAGTCCAGGCAGATGACATCAGCTGCTCTACCCGTGTCCATTAGTTCTGTATCCCCATCATAGAAGGCCACCAGATTAGTTAGGAAGGATTTTCCCTCAGTGAAGCTAGGCAAGTCTTACTGCTTTGAGACATACTTATTCCAAATAACAATTATAAGGTTTTATGAATCTGAAAACAACTCAGTTTGAACAGTTACATTTGCAGTGATGCTAGTACTTAGTCTCTGAATGCTAGCTCATGGGGAAAAATAAACTTATCTTATTGCACTTCAAAATTAAATAATTAAAACCAATCTTTCTCCCCCCTATTTCTTTACGGTTAATAATTATAATAACATACTCAGACGCAGGCAGTGTTATTATCTGATAATGCCTGAAATTTGAAATGGGCCTATTAGCCACCCGAGGCGAAACATAATTGCCCAGTTTCTGTGCATCATCAGATGCCAGATGATGTTGCTGAATGTTATTACTTAAGTATTTCAATTTTTCTTATGGTGGAGAAATTAAATTTCATCTGTGTACTGCAACAAAACTCCCTGGCTTGAGAGGTTTTGCTGTTTCTGAAAGGTTGCAATGTTGGTACTGTTACCCTTAAAGCCTTTGATGAAGTTGATGCTTTAACAGTATAATTGTTGCTGAGAGAAGAGTGAGATATGTATATTATAGAGTGAATTGTACTTTCAAATAGCAATAGCCTTGTGTCATCTTTCCTAAGTATATGAGGCCTGAGTCCTTTTCATTGCTGGGCTCCTTATTATTTGAGATGATAGAGCAGTTATACACCTCTAGTATTATCCACTGTGAGTGACAGCTCACCTGGATAGGGGAAGCCAAGGACTTTGCTGGAGCAAAGACTCCTCTTTGTCCATGCTCCAAAGTGTGCACAGGCTCACACAAGTGGAAGAGCAGATTCATTTGTTGTCATCCGTTGCTGCAGAGAAAACATGCATACATTCACTCTACTAAATCTGAGACTACAGACACCAGCTATGCAACCTCCAGGTTGGAGATGGGATTGGCTGCTAAGTACTAAGGGGTGATTGGTTTTAGTAATGCGGGGATATTTCTTTTCAGCTTTTTCAGTACCTTCAAGAGAAATCTCTTTTGTTCCCAAGTCTAAGTTCTTCTTTAATGATCAATTTAAATTATCAACTGCTGCTGCTTTTTTGCACATGAAGTTTTGGGGGACCTGAGAAGAAGGGAAGTCAGCTCATGGCCCCTTATCTGGGAGGTTTTGTGGGGGTTTGGGAATGAAAACCAGTGAGTCTGATCTTGCTAATAGAGCTGGTGTATCTCAGAATGAAAGTGTCACTTGCAAAAGAAGGGGTGCAGCTTGAATAACTGTGTAACACCAAAGTCTCTGGAACCTCCCCCCACCCAGTGCAGCCTAATAACACTGATGGGGTAGAATAGACTCTGGGGCTTGACATATCAGCCTCACCTACAATAGCAAGAATAAACCATATTTTATAATAATCAGAATGTACTGGTAATTAGCATTTCCGTGCTATTGCCTAAGGCAGTCATGAAACAGTAGTTAGTCCAAACTACTGGAATGTTGTGCTTTCATAGCACAACTGAGAGTCAAGCTCTTTTGAGAGCTGTCTTTTTAAGAATTTTCTGGCTTTCAATTAAGGTTATGGTCAGTTCATCTCCACAGAGTCCCAGTTATGCAACACCAGTTCACAGGTGAAGGGCTAAGTGTTCAGTGGGGCTTAGTCTCCTGCAAAATGAATTCTGCCTTCAGGTACTTTGCCTTTCCCTTTCCTTAAAGAAAGAAAAACAAACAAATCCCTCTCCCCTAGAAAGCTATTTGAATTTAATTTTTCTAGAGAAATGCACATTATAATGCTTCATTTTGTTATTAAAATACTAATTAAGATAAAATATTTTATTGTCAAATACAAAGAATATTTCAATTTCTTCCCCCCTTTCCCAGATGCTTTGGTGAACTGTTCTTCATCCAGACAGGTTCATTAATCACTCTTTCTTATGAATCCATGAATTAAGGGTTTGAATAAACCATGATCTTCAGTACCAGTTAACAAAGAAAGCCCTATGATGACCTAAAATTGCATCATGTTTGATCACAGAGCTGCAGAACTTGGCAATTATGGTTACATTTCAAGAGACCTCAGTGAGGAGGCCAAAGAGGCAGGCATCCTTTGGGCCTTGTGAGTGCTGCTCATAATGGCAGCGAGGCTTATTGCAGACAGCCCAGCGCAGTAATGATGATGGTGAAAGCTAGCTTTGAAAAAGAGGAATATCCTGGCTCCACATTTTATTTTATTGTAAAGGGCAATTAGTGAATCCATGATTAGGAAATCCTGAGAAGAGGGATTTCAGTTTGTAAAACAATAATACTGAATTGCAGAGTAAGGAGAGCCAACTATCTTCCCGTCTGTCCACTGCGGCAACAGCTGATGCAAAACGCCCTTTACTTGTACAAAGCGGTGAATTGGGAAGGAGCAGAGCATTCCATTACTGGTTCAGTATGCTGAAATGTATTCCTTTTGGTGTTTAGATGCATGTACATCAAACACATAAGACTGTGACCAAAATGCTTTTTTCTAAGAATTCCTCAAAAAGCATTTTTTGCCTACAAGAAAAGGAGTTATTTTCTTTTCAATGTGGGGAGAAATTATGTTACCATATTTCTGCATAATGAAATATTTGTAAATCAGAGGAGACTTACATTTGTGAGGGTAAGGATAAGACATCATGAAGGAGGACAGAACCTCACTATACTTTGTTACTTTTTAGCATTAATGGATTTGAGTTGAAAACTCCATTAAATCATGTGAGATAAGATGAATTTTGGATCTGTAGAAAGTTTCCAGTTTAACAAAGAATGTAATATCTCTAGCAAGTCACAAGCAAATATAATCTTTTCTTCATTCTTTGTGATTCTTCATCCCATACTTAGGATTAATTTAATGGTCTGAGCAGGTGAAGTAACTTTGGATGACATTTTTGTCTATACACATGCCCTGGACATTGGGAAAATAAGAGTACCAATCTCCAATCTCTATAAACACAAGGATGTTACCCCAAATGTGAGATATACAGGAGAGAAGCAGCTTTATTTACCATTCAGCTTACTGGGAATCAGTATAATACTGGGAAAAATCCTGCTTTGAGGCTCTAATTCTTCCCTCAGAACATCAATAGAAAAGTGAAGAACTTCACTGGAAAGCAATTCTTACAGAAGATGTAGGGTGCAGCTTGGATACTGAGTGTGACAGGCCTGCAAAGTTTACAGCTCCTGCTAGCCTCTTTCCCCTGGACCTTGTTCATAGTCTGTGCCAAACAGGGAGGATCAGTACTGCTAAGACTTACGCTCATCTCATCTCAAAGGAGTGCTTTAAAAGTGGAAGAGCAGACTAGCTTACAAAGTACGAACAGATGAACAGTTAGTAACTCAAATTCATTTTTAATATTCATCTCCCAATTGTTTTGGAGAGGAGTTAACAGGACTACTCAAAAATTCTGTCTGAACACAGCATAAAGGACTGTGCTTTGGCAAAGTTGCCACTGAGCCGCCCAGAAGCCCTTTGCAGCACATCAAACTCCCAGAGTGGCATAGTTTCCTTTTGGCAAGGGCATTTGATAGTTCACACACTTCAGTGCCAGAACTGGAAAACAATATAATAAACTTTAAGCTATAATGCAAAAAGGAAAAAAAAATGAAAGAAAAAATATACTCATTGTAATTGAGTCAGCTTGTTGAGAGACATAAAAATCTAATCAATTGTTTTTGCATAACAATCAGTTGTTATGTTGGGCTCTAATTGAGCAGCCAGATGGAGCCTGGTTGTAGACTGTAGTAGTATTCCTGGGACACACAAAACAACATGAGGCGATAAACGTTAGATTCATATTTCTATTAATGTGTAAGGAGAGCTCCACTTAACAGGCAAAAACAGATTTCCCAAACCAAACATATTCAACTTGATGTGCTTCTCTCCCTTACATAGCAGATAGAAACATTTCTTTTAATGGATCCTTTCTCGGCTTATAGGTATTAGTGAAGTTAGACACAGGTGGCTTTCAAGCGCCCAGATGACATGGAGGATCTACAGAAACTTAATTTCCTTCCTAATATTTTTGTATATGCTCTATATGTGTGACACATTTAAAAGGACACCAAGAAGACATTTTTTATAAACATTCTGTTCCTCAATGTTTATAAAAGCTTCTTGGGAAAACTCAAACTGAAATCCCTTTCTTAAGTGAATTGGTTTTCTCCATCAGGATACTTTGATTTACCTGGCTGTGGGCTTTCTATTAGCAGCATAAACAAGTGGTAAGATATTCAGAGTATTTAACAATTTATATCTAAAATAAATAAAACTGAGTATAAGTTATTACTGGAATTTTAACAAAAAAAAAAAAAAGTCCTATTTTGGGTCTGCAAAGCTTGGCAGCATTCTGTCAAAGAGGTTATTGAATCAAATATGGTCAAGAAATAAAAATGACCAAACAAAACTCTTTGGCATAAATACAATCTGAGTCTCTTTTTCTGTTTGTGCCCCTTAGGATCTTCTCAGGTCCAATAAAATTCATTGCCTTTGAAAAGGGCTCAGCAGAACAACATCAATGCCTTTTTAAAATTTAAATAAATCTGCTTTTTGGAAGGTGGGTGGTTAGGCAACAGTTTTGAATTGAACTTGATAATTCTTTTCCTAGCTTCCAAAAATAATTAAAGTGATAATAATTGCTATAAAATTTAATGACACTTCTCTTTAATGGGGGAGAGCTGCTAAAGGCAACTACCACTGCTGCACTCCATGAATTTAGCACAATGCCTGTTAGGATGTGTTGTTCTTTTGTGACTTTGCAGTAACTGTACACATTGTATGCCTGCTTTGGACAAGCCACACTCCCAAAGCTTTGGTCAGCCTGCCAGATCCACCTCGCATAGGTAGATATCAACTTATGTTTAGTTTTAGTGAATTAAGATCCATTCTCTTAATTGTGAAAACTTTATTTTTCACCAGTCTCCATCACAGGTAGTCTTTGGATCACATTTCTTTCTGCTCTTCTCTTATTTTCAGTTATCTCTCTTTTTCGTTCCCTTTTATCTTCTACGCTGACTCCAAGTTTCATGGTTGTGCAGACAATTATTAACAGCTGTCATATTCTTTCTCCTCTCTCCTCCTACTTCTTTTACCTGAAGATGAAATACAACCTTTTTAGGTTGCAAAGATATGCTGTAGGGATTACACACAGATAGTAAGGATCAGTTCTGTTGCTTTCATTTAAAACACTACTTGAGGACTACTTACAAAACTGAAGTTCTTCTAAAGATTCATCCTTTAACAGAAGCCACCTCAATTTTATTCCTTGGGAATTCCTCTATATTCCCCTTTACTGTAATTTGCACAGTTATAATTCTGTCTGATCTACTGTCAGGCTTTCTACTAGGAACATGCTAAAAAAAATCATTTGAACAGTTTTCTATTTTATATGCATTACAGTATTGAAGTAACATATATATTGTGATTTTTTTTAGTAATTATAATAATACTGCATTAAAACAGTGCATAGATAACAGAAAGGAGTACCTTTCTAATACACTGTCTGAAAATTGATTCATTGTCAAAGAGATGGAACCTTGTTATTATCTAGTCATTTCTTATTGATTGAACTAAAACTAGTGAGTCAGTTTTTTATTCCTCTGAGAAATCATCAAGAAATAAGCTCTTCTCTCACATCTCTACTCAAGACTTCAAGACTTTCACATACCTGCAGGAAGGCTGCCTCTTTTTCAGGGTTTCTTCCCCCTATGCATTTCTGTAGCATTTGTAAACCTCTTTTTTCTTCTGTCCTCAACATGTAGATGTAGTCACAGATGCCAGAAAACCACAATTTTTTTGTCATTTGTTTTTTTTTTTTTTGTCTTGTTCAATACTTTCCAAGTGTGAGATGTTACAGTTTGGGTAAAGTGCAACACACTGCACTTTATGAGAAAAAATGATGAGAGAAAATCTCTCTTTATGAGAGAGATTATGAGAGAAAAAATGCTTTCTTTTAGAGTGTTGCTGAATTGTTTCATTAATATTGAAATACTCACAAAGATTTACTTTTTTCTTCTGAGCTGGGACAGCCCTTTAAAGTAAAAATCCCTGTCAATTGCTATTATGCTGTCGTGTTAAAAAAAAATGCAAAAAGGTATTTTCTATTTTAACAACTTCTTGGCTTTTTTGCATTACAATTATAGATTTATTATAGCTTTCAATCTCACTTTTTAATGTGCTTTTTATTGTTGAAGGTGATAGATCCAAGGGGATTTTCAGACTTGGGATAATTGTGTGTAAGCCTTTGGAAGTGACCTGTAAGAGACAGACGCTACAGATAAGTTGGGTGCTTCAGACAAGCTTGAAATACCTGGAAAGCAATCTCCATGTGGGTTTTGATAGGGTGTGTCATTAGTAGCTCCAACCACCACCCAAAGATAAAGTGAACTTAGAGTATGCTCCATGTTCTTGACTTTCCCCTGTTAGCGTGTTTCTATTTTTTTTTCTGAGACAGTGGGCAAAGGAAATGGTAAGTGACCCTCTTGTAGGAATTTGAAGTTCCTTGGCCAGATCTCTCATTACGAGACAAATTCCCAAGCATTGTCTTCATCCTACAAGTTGGTCAGCCCTTTTGTGCCTGTATGTGAAGACACACAAGCCAGAACTTCTGGTAACATTTTGGCTTGTGGGATGGTTTTACTGTGGCTATGTATTTTTCATCCTAGGCATACCAGTGTGAAATATTAGACTACAAGTAATTGCTCTACTGCTGTGCCTAGAGAATCCAATCTTCCTAAAGTGAAGCCTCTATAACACACCAACTTCCTCCTACCATGGCAGGCTGCAGAGGTATCTGAAAGTACATACAGTCTATGAGGTGTCTGGTGTCCACATCCAGGCTTTTGGGGCTTTCCCTTTGCTGGCTTTTGCAAAAGAAGTGGCAATTGTGTCCTAACAAAGTTTCTTCCTGAAGGAGCCTGAGGTCATCTGTGTAGCTGTCCCATGCTTCCATCTGGGCTCTGGGGCCACAACAGCAGCCTTGGAGAATTCTTTGCATATCTCCAGGCCTTAGACCTCCTATTCAACCTAATCAGCCTGGCTGAGCCTTGCAGGAATTTATGACAATCTCAGCATGTCAAGCTCAGTATTGACAGCTGGAGAGAACCTGTAGAAAAATACCAGTAAAGAAGGCTTCTCAGACAACTGTGAAAGTTATATTCACATGAGTGTCTTGAGCTGTTTGGAGCTGGAAATTTTCCATTGGCAAGATTTTTCTCAGAGAAATATACAATTTTTTAAAAATCTTTCTCATGGCAAAATTTTTATTTGCATTTTCTTATTTCCTGGATGACTGCCACAGAGAGCAGAAAAAGGAATTCAGTCTCTGAACAGAGGAAGGAAGCTGTATATGTGGCCACCCAGCTGTTGTATTTAATACGTTTTGCTAGTCAGTAGTGGAAATTGCAAACCTGAAACATCAAAATAATATGCATGCCCAGATTACAATATAGACTCCTTGCCAGATGTCTGATAGCAATCTCCCCAAGTCATTTGGTCCAGTGCTTTAAGCATATAACAAATAAAGTAAAATTCCATATTCTGTCACTGAAGACCACAAACAGTGTCATACCAATATCTGAAAATGGAAATTGCATGTGCCTGTGTGTGGCCTATCCCATCTTCATCAACTTCCTCTCTGCAGAGCTGCTTTTTTTTTTTTTTAATGAAGTTTTCTCTTAAAATCTACCACAAAAAAATGGAAGGGAAAACCTCGCTTGTAGTGCTGTCTGTTTTACCACCTGAGGAAGAATGGCTTGTGGGCACTGATTTACCTGAACTTCAGCTCCTGGGTGTTTTCTAGGAATCCTGTTATTGTAAAAAACTCTACCATGTTGACATTTTGATTGCTGCTGCTGTCTGCATCAATGCTTTTTTAGAGTCCTCTATCCTAATATGCTGTCTACTCTTCAGCCTTGAGTTTTGGATCTAGATTTATTTCATGAGCTGAAATTAAAAAAAAAAAGGTGTCCCTAGGTAGATCTCATCACTTTCACTGCAATATCATCCTAAAATTTCTTTATCCCTAGTGTAACTTTCCCAGAAATTATTTCTTACCTAAACAATCTATATTGCAACAAATACAGATGTCTGTCAGGTAAAAAAGAAAAGCAACAGATATAGGTCAGTTTGTGTTCCAGAATATTCCTCATATAAAATTAATGCAGTGCAACACATACACACATACAAAGCAGTAAAAAAAACCCCTGAGAACATTAAATTAGTGATTCAAATTCTGCTTCCAATTAAGTTGTTGCATACCCAGAGCAATTCCACAGATTACTGCATTATTGCTTTTGATTTATTCCAGTATAATTAAGAAAAACTTATGTCATCAACTCTAATGGAAGCCACAGCCTGAAAATCCAAACTAGAGAAATATATTTTAATGCAGTTTTTACCTAAATTAATTGCAATATAATTCAGTTTCAAAAAAAGCAGTGATTTAATACTAGTATCCTTTCATTGTTTTACTTAACTTTGTATGCATTACAGATATGAAAAAAAGCAAAGTGCTAAGATCAGAAAAAAAAAAGTACTTCTAATTTCCTTTTATATTACACACAATGTTTGCCTGTCAATCATTCAACAGGTAAATTAGAGTAGAAATGAGATTTCTAGCAGAACAGACTCAGAGAAGAAGTAAATTATACCCCACTAAACTTGTTCAAAGTCCAAAATAATCACATTTCTTCTGCCTTTTCCTCATTCTGATGCTTATGCTTTACTTTCCTGATATGTTTCTCAATATGTATTTTTCCATGCATATGCCTCCTTATACCTGCTCATGTCACTGCTTTTTTTGCACTTATCTATCCCTCACATCCTGAGCTGCACTTATCTATCCCTCATTCCACTAATGACCTTGGGAGAATTACTGCAAATTTGCCTGTCATAAAACTAGACATCTTTTCACCATTAATTCTTCATTGCCTATTTGAGTCAGCTAAGCCTTACTCTGAATTATTTCAAATGTGCTCTCATACTTGCTCAGGGATTATTAAAACCTCTGTCCTGTCATAGGCAACTTTAGATGGCAGTATAAGCATGATCCGTCATGAGATTTTTTTGGGTAGTCCCAGAATCTGCAGTGTCACTGATTTTTGCTGAGCATGAAGTTTCTGTCTGCACCTCAGTCTTAGAAACCAAATTAAAAATGCTGGCCACTTAGTCAAGTACCATACATCCTGCTACAAAATCTAGTAATAAACTAGCCAGAAAAGGCCATGGTTCTGTATTAGTTAATTTTAATGCGGAGGGGATAAATGTCAAATTTACAGAGAGAGGCTGCTGTTTCACTACAGAAATAATTAGATGCACCTTTCATGACTTCTGGACAACAGAGGAGAATTCTGCTGGGTAACAGTGCCCTTTGTGGTGTTTCAAGAGTCAGTGACTGATGTCTTCTCTTGCAAAGGCACGCTTTCCTCTGTGATTAAATATTTATCATAGTGAGAGACCAGCAGAAGGACTAAGTGTCTCCAATTAACTATTGTGGAGGTTCATAAGGGACTACACTACATATATAAATATTTAAAAAGATCAGGTCAGAGCAACGTCCATTTCAAGCCATCTCCCTGTAGATCAGGGTGTGCTGCTTATTGGTAGGCAGATGCATGTCTACTCACCAACAAACAAAGCCTCCGCTTTATTTGCTGTGCCTTAGCTATAGATCAGTTGGTAAATTATCTCATCAATCATGCATATGAAGAGCTCTGCTTTGCCTGGTGATTATGAAGGGCAAGCAAAACATAATTAAAGGTGCTGCAATCTGTTTTGTTTATCCTGGTTGTTGTTATTTTTCCAGGGTTCATCTGCAGGAAGGAAATTCATATATAATTCTCTGGACCAAGAGGCATCTGAATTTATGAAGATCTTTCTTACCCATGTGGGTACCCTGTGTCTGCTTTCATCGAAAAACAAGACGGGACATCTTGTTCCAGGTCTGCTATCAAGAGCATTTGGAGGAGGTAGAAGAGAGTGAATAATGTTGTCGCAGGCTGGTTTCTGATCCAGGGCATGAGATTGTGCTCCATGGGGAAGGTTGACTGGTCCTTAAATTACATTTTAGGGAAATGGATGCTTATCAACAGGGCTTTGGAGTTCACCGTGACTCAGTTTTTTCACTTCCTGTGAAGAACAGCTTTAATCTGGGGTCCATCTAAAACCTATGGTTGTGGAATTCATTTGGTCTGCCGGTACCCTGGGGAGAGCACCTACAGACCCTAGGGCTTGCAGTCTGCAGTTTTCATCCCTGTGGCCACATCTTGTTTGTGTTAGTAGAAAGCACTGTAAGGAGGAAAAAAAAAAAAAAGAGGGGAAAAAAACCTGCAAAACAAAACCAAACCTGAAATAGTGACTGTTGCAACAGATTTGGAGAATCATAATAATAATTTGTTCTATACCGAACTGTGGTGATGTAAATAAATACAGTCATGGAGGTGATCAGGAAACTAATTAATTAGCAGTTTATCAAGCATATGCCTGAAATTCAAGTATGAAAAAAAGAGGTTTTTATGCAGTCCTCTGAGGTTTGGAAAAATGTCTTTATAAGGTGCTACAAAAGCTTACAGCAATTTAAAGTGTTTGTGAAACAGGTTCATTGCTACTACAATGACAGGAATATATTTCAGGCACGGGTTATACATTGCTAGGTTTTGAGTGCATTCCTTTAATAACAACTGTATTTTCAGTTTATCAATCCCAGTCATACAGGCATGAGTTTACTTCAAGTTTAGACTCTCTATGCTGGATCTCCCCAGGCACACTTGTGATTTGGGCTACATCATAATGAATTTGGAGCAGTATGAGTTCCCATCAGCCATGATAGAGCATGAATTCACTGTGCTTCAAGCCCCATATGGGAATTGAGTAATGTTGTTGAAAAGCTGCCTGTGTGGGCACCCCACTCCCTGGGGGATTGGGAGCCTGGAGGAGAGGAGATAAGCTGCAACAGGGCATCTTTAGCCATCAACTGCATTAATGGACAGCACTTGGAAGCAGCAGGGACTCATTGGCTTTTCTCAAACCCCACAGGCGTAAGTGTGATGAGTCAACTGTTGTGGGTTTCAGGAAGCCCTTGCCTGTCAGGCTATGAAAAGGCTGCTTATGATCATGGGACCTTTCTACATGAGCCTTCTTGGCAGGTGCTAAAAGATGTTTTACATGTTGGTTATTTCTGGTGGGTAACAGGGCCCTCATTTCAGCAGCTTTTCCTGCAGAGGTGCAGTGGTGTCATTTTTAGACTAAACAAAAGAATTTATGGAAATGTGAATATTCTGAAGCTTAATTAAAAGTCTGGATGATAAGAAAAGGTCACTAACACTCCTTACATATAACACAGAGAGGCATCTTCATGGGTAGGATCTCCTGAAGGAGCAAGGAGGTAACCTGGTGCTAGAACTTTTCTGGTGCACCTTTTGTAAACTGCTTTGTTTGGAGAACAGGAACAGGATCCCTGTCCCCTGTCTGCTGGAAGGGCTACCTGGGTCTCAGCAGTGCGACTACTGTGGGCAGAGCAACACCAAGCGCTTGTGAGAAAGTGGAATGGGGCAGGCCAGCATTGTAGGGTTTTTCTTTTGCCTGAAGAAAACACAAACTGCACTGTAAGTTCTCTGAGTGGTAGTGCTGTATCTCCACGTGCATTTCTGTAGCCTTGGTTATGCTGAAGCTGCTAAGCGGGTCAGGCAAACCATACAGAATGGAAAACAGCCTCAGTTGTGGCAGGAGGCTGTGCAGCTGTGACACAGAAAACAGGCTGCAGCAATGTGCATGGATGGTGAATCACCTTCATTTTCATATTTAGCAGATGTACTCCTTGCCTTGAAGTTCAGACAAGCACACATTGTAGTCAATGCACACAAATCGGGGCATACCCTCTTCACGGACAGGGCACGCAAAGGCAGACTTTGCTTTTGGATTGCACTAAAGAAGTGGGCTACTTGTAAATGTGTGAATAACTTTTTCTGTAAAATACCAGCAGATGTGCCCCTTCAGTGCTCTCATTTCTGTGGTCTGTTTGTCTAAACATGGGAAATTTAAAGCTATGCTGGCAGCCCACAGACTTCAAGGTAAGATGAAGCTGTGCTGCTAAATGCCTCAAAACCAATGCTTAGCTAAGCCTGCTGGGGTGAGCCACCTCCTCAGATGAAAACTGGTACTTCCCTGGACCTGACTACTCTCAGGTACAGATGAATCAGGCTGTTATTTCTTTGGACATGTAGAGATATATTTTGTAATTGTGATGATGTTTGTTTTCAGTAAATCTGAGTGGGGAATATGGAAATACATTTCAGGTGTCATCTAGTTGCAATCTTGGCAACTACATAGTTACATGAAACACCTGAGCAGGTTCATATCTAGCATGTATCTTGCAGGCCATCAAGCCATCAGTGACTAGCTTGACCAACAAAAATAAAAGATTTCCTCTGTATTATTGTCATTAAATAATATCAGAATGATAATTATCCTTTTCCCCATTACAACTTGTACCCAGCACTGTATGAAACTCAAATTCTCCTTAATATATTAGTAATTTCAAAGTTTTAATTAGCAATAATTTATTATTTCAACCCTATCAAATTCTCAGGACAGTGTAGGGCTGTTATAACCTGAACATGTTCATTCTCATTTAAAAATGTTTTGACTTCAGCAGTACCCAGAGGTCTTACACAGGGCTGTGATGACAAATATTCTCCAAGATGTGGCCAAGGGCCAAAGAGCTGCTGTTTCAATGCTTCACACTTCTGTTCTTTGACAGGATCTATAATAAAGCCATGTCTCCCAGGATGGACCACAGTCTTGTGAACTATAAAAGTTCACAGTAAAGGAATTAAGAAGAGGAACCCTGGAGGGATCTGAGAGAGGTTTTTTTTTTCTTTTTTTTTTCCTTTTTTTGCTTGGAAATGGAAATATTCTGTAAAATGTTCCTGCATTAAACAAAAAGGATTAAAATTCCCCAAAAAAACCACCTCGCCACACTTTTTTTTTCTGGAATTAATGTTGATAGGCTCCAAATATGTCTACATGGGTTAAAAAAGTGAGAAAGGAAGAGGGATAAAGAAAGAAGAAATAAATAGTGGCAGAGCACCTGGACTGAAGGGCAAATGGGACAGGCTACAGAAATGAAGCAAGGAAGGCTATGAACAACAAGAAGAATGAGTTTTTAAAGGTAATTGTGTTCCTTCGAAAACATAGTGAGACAAATGTGCCTATAAGAAGTTTATCCTGTCAACATACCCTGTTTTAAGCAATAATTTTTTCGTATTTGTCTCATGTGTTACAAATGCATTCCTTAAATAAAAATCAGGAGAAGGAGGTACAAAACAATGAATGACATTCTTTAAAAAAAAAATCACAAGAGTAATAAGGCAGAAGAAAGGGAGTGACCCGAGTTTTTCATCTTTGAGTTCTCCAAAGTATAGAAGGAAATACTTGCACTTGCCGATGAAACTTTGAGGATGCAGAACTCAAATCCTCCATCAAATTAGATATGTTGCAGGAAACACAGAGAATTCCCTTAGGTCTGTACCTGTGTCTTTCATTTAGAGATGCCAAAGCACTTCTTAAGGCTTCAGTAACTGCTTTCACGCTAGCATCTGGGACAGTTACTCCTTAAAATTATTTTCTAGAAATATTTTGGCATGAAATCTCACAGATCAGGTCTTGTAAAACTGGAGGTGGTGGTGTTATTTTAATTAGAGGAGTGGTAACATTCTACATAAAAACCAATTGTCTGAAAAGTAAAACTGTATCACCAAAACTATTCAGAAACAGGATAAATCCTGAAGTTTTTTTCCGCATAAAACTTTAATAATGATACACTGGGGATAATATAGCTGAGGAAACAGATGCAGAAAATGCTGGTTATTCCATTGAACATTTTGAAAATGTAGAACAAATTCAGACAATAAAAAATCTACTTCCTAGTGGAAAAGGGAGCACAAATGAAATGGCCACATGACTCAAATGAGGATAAAAGCAAAGCAGAGAGCTGACTGAATATGTAATGGCTGTAACTTCAAACCCAAGTGTGTAGCTGTGGTATAAAGTACTGTGGGGATCTTGCAGGTGTACAAGGTGCTTAAACTGTTTTTTTGATTAATGAAGAGAATTTAAAAACTCTTCACATATTTTAACTAAAAGGGATGTATAACTGGTTTAATTGTTGTGTAAAGTGTGATGGGGTCAAAGAAATTATGCATATAAAGTAAAAACATAATACGCCTTCCATTTGATTTTTATCTGTCAGAGTTTCAAAGTTGTTTCAAAGTAACCATATATCATGTTATTCATAAGAAGACAGTGACTGCTGTGGATGCACAATTACAGCAGCCTTCCTCTTGGAACAAGATTAAGGATTTCTTCTGATTTTTTTTAACTAGTAAGCATAGATATATTTCAAGTAAACTGTGTTTTCAGGGGTTGTGGAAGAATTCCTGAGAAGCAGAAGAGCAGGCATTTCCATGTGGTTTGAAAGAAAGCAGCAGCAAAAGTGGAAAAAGGACACGTGGAGCAGCTTGGGTTGATTGAACATTCTGGTATTATGGAAGCCTTATTCAAAGCAGAATGGGGCATGGAAGGAGTGGTGTATAAATATACAGGATATTATACAGTATACTATCTATGCAACTTCCAGTTTATGGGATAAAACTAGAAAGCTTTCCTTTTTCAACATAATGGAAGCTCCTTGAAGTTTTTTTCAGAAACAGTGAAACTTTCACCTCAGTGATGTTATTGTGTTAAAAAGACAAAAACCTGGTATTTTGTCAGGGTTTGCAGCAATTAATTATAACTAGAAAAGCAAATTTTTGAAGTAAAACAAGGCTTCAGGTTCTAGAGTTCCTGCCAGAGAATACATTAAGGTTTTGTCACTTCCTGCTGATCTAAATATATCTCCGGCACCTGAAATGAGCTGTTACCCTAGCTAGTGCTCGCACTGACAACTGGAGATACCTGAGCATTAGCTCTGAGCAAACATGAGTAGCTTTTGCACAGGATTCATGCACTATACACACAGCCTGACTGCCAGACTAACACAAAAGCTAAAGAAAAAGGAATAAGAGAACTTTCCTAAAATTTACAAATATCAAAGATAACACAGGAACACAAGGGACAAAAGGAATTAGTTGAAATAAGAGAGGCCTAGACAGGCCTCATGGGAAAATCTTTTTCTTCATGAAGGCAGCCAAGAAGGGGCACTGAGATATTGTGTAGTCTGAGCAGGGTTGTAAAGTTTCTGAGAATCCTTCCAACCTGAGTTATCATAAGATCCCAGGTTTAGACATCTCAAGTTCATAGATATTGCTAACAAAAAAAACCCAAGAGCAGAAACAAACAAACAACCAGAAAACAAAAAGAAACTATTAAAAATCCTCAAAAGCATGAGTAAGCTCTTTAATATGAAGTGCTCTGTCGAAAACTAAAAAGTTTGTCTGTGTGGAAAACACAGACAAACATCAGTATAACAGCCTTTATATATTATATATGAAAGGAAGTTAAATTATTCTCTCTGCACAAGACCAAGGAAGCAGAAGAAATTTGAATCAAACATAGACTCTGAGCTTGCATTGATTAAAACTTTCAGACAAAATGATTAAGTGGAAACATTTTTAAAACGAGCAAAATGCTTGCTAAGAGGATATGACAATCTGACAGAAAATAAGCAGCTGGTAGCAAACCGAAGTGAGAGCAGCTATACAGAAGACAAAAAAAAAAAAAGAGTATTTTAGTTTGGTTTCAGTACAAGAAATCAATTACAGGGTCTGGGGTGGACTTGCGGGAACTTGGTCTACAATCGTGATGCAAAAGTGCTTAAGTACACTATAATTTGAGCTGTGTTCTCATAACAACGCTAGAAGAAGGGAATTTAAACTAATGTTTTTAAAACTCTTTGGGAACTTTAGGATTTCATTTCTTTATTATGACAAACACAGTTTTCATAAAATGAAAATTTTCCCTAGCTGCATCAGAAGATGATAAACAAGTTTTTTCATTTGGTTGAACTTGAGGAGCACCTCTATACCTGCTGTCAGGATGGGATCCCATCCACCAAGGAGAGTGTGGACCTCTGTATGTAGACTGTGGTTCCCAGAGTTACCCGACACTGATGGAGAACGCAGATCTGTGCTGAACATACCCCAGTCGCTCCCAAAAGTTTTTATGCTGTTATGTGAAATGAGAAAACTTTGCAAATGACAAAATATTTTGACTCACTTGGCAATGTCAAACTTAATTTTGACATTTCTGAGGCATTTCTATGAAACTGAACCCTTTTGTGAATCATCTGTAAGTGTGGATTTTTCATTTTAATTCTGGATGCAAACAAACACTGCAATATTTGAATTATCCACAAGATGAAAACTTAATTTGGCCAGCTCTATTCATTATTCAGTTTAGGCACTGAATGGGTTTTAATGGTTCGCACAACTCCCCAAGGTATGTCAGATATTTTTGCTCTCTCTCTTACTTTGAACAAGGTGAAATGGATTACTTTCTCTAATCTTAGTCTGATCTGCGATGACCCTGTCTAACACCAGTACTTTTTGTTCTTTCTCCTGTGTAAGCATATTAGGTCTTGCTTAGTAGGAGCTGCGAAGCACAGTTGTTTATTAAGAGTATTTTTTTTAGAGTGGAAATGGTTCACGTAACATTCGAGTAATGCAGGGTGAAGCTGCAATTGATCTCCCAGTTGGCAGTTTGGTGCCCTAGATGGTAATCCATTATATGGGATGGGGGAGTGTGAGTCTTCATCAAAAGTGCAACAATTTACTGATTGCATAGATTCACCAATTTTTTCTTATGTTATAAGGTCATATAATAGGCATGTTTGCATAGAGTCTGTCTCATCTTTTGCTAAGGCAAATTGATTTAGATACTTATCTGGAGCCCAATATAAAATTCATCCATTCTAAACTTTTCTTGGTTTTAGCTTCTTTCCTAAAGTAATTCCTTCCCTTGCTGTTAGGCAAGGCTTCCTCTGGGGACAAGGAAGGAATCCTGGATGAATTTATTATGTTATTTTTCACTTATTAGGCTTTCCACACTTTGGTATCAGTATTACAATCTCAGACAGTGCACATGCTGAAATGTTTCCTTGGTTGTCTGGAATACATCTGCTTAGAAAACTGGCCAGCAGTTTCTACAAACCTCACTGGATATGAGGCAAGTGGGTGCCCAGGGTAAGTTTTGTTAGCATAATTAACAGCATTAACAGATGGTCTTTCTTGGAAGTTTATCTCAAGCTTGAAAGTTATCTGTTACTGGAGTGTTGGTATATAACATCAGTAAACTCTGGGATGTGAAGCTGGAGATCTTGCTGTGAATAATGACAAGCCTAAATGTGGTAAGTAGCAATGTTCTAAAAAGACTGTGCATGGCAGGTGTCAAAGTAGGCATATGTAATTTCCTCATATCTCTGTTTAGCTTTACATCATGATGTGCATCCATGAGCAGATTAGATTTTAAATTTCATGCTACAGGTAGTGATGACAGCTGATCTTTAGAGTAGATCTCAGAAAAAGAATAGGGGATAGGAAAGTTATTGAAAGGGCTCAGAATTTTCATCTCCTTTTGTCTCCTTCAGTGGTAGAATTTAGATTGTTCAGTGTCTTCCACTAGATGTTATTAGAAGTACTCAGGTCCTTGGCTCTCACCTTCCACAGCACATCAAAGGTCAGCAGAAAATTCTCATCTGTTTTCAACAGGCCTCTCTAGATATTGCTTAGAATAATGAACGTTAGAAGCAATGATTTAAAACTAATCTATCACTGTGCAAATGTAAAATCAAAGAGAAATATCAGAATCAGAGCCAGAGGAAAGCTCTGATAAACATTCCTATCTTTGTAGAATAGTTTCTTACATTTTTAAGCTGTTCTCGAAATGTACATATCAACTTTAATGAGAAAATGACCTTATGGCTGAAGAGAATGAAAATAGATTCTGGGAGAAAAATGCAAAAAATCTAGTGGATCTTTATTGAAAATGGGGAAAATTGCAACTATTTCTTGTCTTTGCAGAATGGTTCTAAGATGGGGATGAGCTGTATCACTGAGTCTGTGCTCAAAGCAGTGGCTTGAAACATGGTCAACTGTGTAGGATTTTATTTTTTAAGGATAAGTGCTAATGGAAGAAGTCCCAGAGACAAGTAATAGTTGACCAAAGGTAGGCTAATTTGCAAAGATCAGTGGTCTGATGGCACTCATCTATCATCTTGAATATGTGTGCATGGTAATCAATGGTCATCCATCTCTTTCTTGTAGGTCAATTAATCTTTTAAATTTTGTAGGCTTGTGGCCCTAGTATTTTTCACTTTTCATAATACCTGCACAAGATATTTATATATATGTATAAAAGAAAAAGATAAAATAAAAATGTATATGATGTGTTCTTCAAAGTCTAAAGGGACTAACATCTTGAGGTGCAAAGCCAGCTGACAGCTACTTCTTCCTCATAGAGTGTTTAAATGTCTTTTAATTTTAAACTCAGTTAAATAGCAAAATTTTTAAACTGGGCTTTTGGTTTATGAGCTAAACAAATTAATTTTGTAGGATGGCATAAAGAGAATGCTGTCAGATGAGGTTGGTGCAGTCTTGAACTTGCAGCAAGATCCATCTTTCTGGGGCAGAAGCTTTATCTGCATCTGTTTGAAATAAGGGAAAGAGTTATGTTAAATATGTATACCTCTGAACATTTAACTTGGCAATAAAACTGACCATCCTCCTGATAATTTTAGATCTCCACCTTGATCTTATGGACCTAATCAACTATCCTTCAAGGGAGACCTTCAGCTAGGTGGAATAAATTGTCACCTGGCAGTTTATAAGCTATTTTGACAAGAAAAGAGCAAGAGTTGTCCTTGGAATACTCCCCAACGTGCAAGCTACTTAGAGAAAGGTAGTATCCTGCTGATAACACAATCTATACAGACCTAATTCAAAAGACTTTTCAGCTGGAAAAAGGTAGAAAATACCTAGTTAAATTATCATCTTGCATAAGGCAAACAATGACTCTACTTTTTTTTATTTGTTTTATGCTTTGTGTAAGAAATGCACCAAAAGCTGTATTATCACCAGGAAATTCTAAAATTAGATAACTAATTAGCCTTTATTAACAGTAGGCTCATTTTTATTGTTTTCTCTTTGATATACCTTGCTCTGTTCTAGTGCAGCAGAGTTTTCCAAGAACATGCTCCTATTAGGTTCTATTTTTATAAGTGCTTAATGCAGAGTGAGGATAAATGGAATAAGATATGTTATGGAGATAAGAAAAAAGGCTGAAATCACATTTTACTAAGTAGCTTACATACGTCTAATGTTCTTACAGAAGTATTTTATTAAATTGTTATAAATTTTGATTATTAAAAAAATAAATTCTTCAAGGCAAACATTAAGGTATTTTATCCAAGCAAGATTGACCACAGCTATATAACAAAATATTGATTCTGATAACAGAATACTGTTATCACAGAATGATACATTAGCATATGTACTGGAAGCAAAAAAAATCCATGTTTAATATATGTGGGCAGATATTTCTTGGAGATTTTTTTTTCAAAGGACTTCTTGTTGAAGAAGAAAGCAGCTGATCCTCCTTGAAGATGTGCTGCCATTTCTTTAGTACCTGAACTCAGATGTCTCTCAAAGTGATTAGTACAATTGAAAAATGTAGACAGCAGGTTGATGCTATTCATCTAACACATTTTAACACTTTCTGAAGTAAACTCTTCACATAACTGAAGAGTAAGCTATGCATAACACACACACACGCACACACAAACCCAAAAAAATATCAACCAAACCCTCATATCTTGGTTAGTATCTCACAGGAAGACTGGCAAAACAAAGAACCCAAAAGTTCCAGGGTTTGGATTTGTTCCATAATAATTTTCACAGAAGACAAGTGTCACTATGCAACTGCCATTCAAGTTAAGTGGAGTCTGCATTTCGTTTTGACTCTGAGGTGTTGATGTGCTGATTAGTTTTCTGATACAGCTTGGTTGTCAACATTTAAAACATTTCTTGGAAGAAGAAAAATAATTTTGAACAGAAGGCATTCTGTTATACCTATATTTATACATATTTCCCTGCACCCTCAAAAACCAGTTTTAAACCGGCTCATTGGAAGAGCTGTCAGCATCACCTTGGAAACTGGTCCATTGACAGCATATATCAATCAGTCGTCTCACAAGTATATAGCTTTCTTAGCTTGCTTGCTTTATTTTTTTTTAAAGCATGCTTGAATAGTTTCATGCTTTCCCTGAAATAGGGAAAAAAAAAAACAAGCTAAATTCAGCTTGTCAGCATGGGGTTTTTGGAGTGTGGTATCACTCATCAAACAGAATAACTGACAGATTTTATTTATTTATTTTTTATTCCAAGTGTTGTAGGTCTTAAACTTGTAATCAGCATACTTACATAGGAGGGAAAAGTTCCAGTCTGTGCTCCAAAGGGTGCTTCTGTTCTATCTGAAATAATCTTTGATGGTTAACCGATCTATCTAGTATCTACTTGTCAAGGCACTTCCACTGTCTCCATTTTTCCTGCAGAAGGGAAAAGTACCTTCTTTCCAGAGTAGCTGGTAGCTTTAACATGCTCTTGGGAGAGATGTAGTTGTGAATCCTTTTAGGCTGAAGAAAACAGTGAAAGCAGCCCTTCTGTGGTTTTGAAGTTCAAAAGATCTATTTATGAAAAAGGGTGAAACTGTGTCCTTCAGTAGCTGCACTTTTCAAGGGAAAAAAAAAAAAAAAACAAACATGTTTTGTTTTTGGAAGGGAAGAGCTGAAGCTCTGACTCTGGAGAGAGGGGAGCTGTCTTTTGTTTGCACTGCAGAGAGCATGGAGCACCTGTCAAAGCACAAGGTTTAAGACACGTAACTGCCCACATTGGTCCTGTTGCACTGGATACTTACCTCTGCAAAGCCCAGGGGTGATCCTTAAGCTTCTTAGTGTTATAATTTCTCTTCCAGGCCTTTGACCCCTCAAGCTGTACACTTCAGTGCTCATCATTGCAGGCTAAACCCCATCTTGGAACTGGGCTTTACCCAGTCAGTACTTGTGAAAATGAGGTCTGATCTCAGATGAGACCTTCTCGATGAGAAAATTGAGATATTTCCCTACATTATAAAGGCAGTTAGAAGAAAAATACATAAAGACAACATCCTTCTTGCTAATGTATTCAAATATTTTTTATGGAAATAGTACTGAATGAAAGAGATTACAGGTTTATCATGCACGAAGTGCATGTTCTGCTCATTTTTCCAGGCATACCATCAACACAGCAACATAAGTTTTTTTCTGATTTTGTTATTGCTTCTTGTTACAAGTAGCACCTCAACTGCTTTACAAAAAGAAGATTATAGAAATGTTTGTCTTGTTCAATTTAACTATTTTCTCTTGGCAGTGTGTCATGCATGGTCAGATTTGTTTTCCTTATGAATTCAATTATTTAGACTCTCCTTTTGTGTGCTGGTCTTTTACATAGCAATAAGGGACATATGAGTCTTTTAAAATATAAGTATAACCCAGAGAAACTGATGAGTTGATTCAGTATCAGGTAAAACTTCCACAACTACTTCTAACTCTTTATTTTAGATCAGGCTGATTTTCAGCTTAATGGCACCTGTGGGTAGATGCCCAAGGCAACTTGCTGTGGCCTGTGGGGGCCATTAAAACTCACTGTTTGCATTTTCTGTATGGCTCCTTTCAAAGTAGGTTGCAAGTATATATTAATATTTACATGACTCCAAAAATGGGCTCTGTCAAGTCATTGGCCCAATCTTCCTCTGCAGTAGACTGACAGCCTCCAACCTGCCAGGTGATTCTGGTGGCTTTCATGACAGTCTTATGATAGAATGGTTTAGGTTGGAAGGGACCTTAAAGATGATCCACCTCCAACCCCCTGCCTGGGGCAGGGACATCTTCCACTATACCAGGTGCTCCAAGCCCTGTCCAACCTGACCTGACTGCCAGGGATGAGGCAGCCACAGCTTCTCTGGGCAACCTGTGCCAGTATCACCACCTTCACAGGGAAGAATTTTTCCTAATGCCTAATCTACATCTCTCCTCTGTCAGTTTAAAGCCATTCCCCCTTATCCTGTCACTACATATCTTTCTAAAAAGTCCCTCTCCAGCTGTTTTGTAGGCTTCCTTTAGTCACTGGAACCTGCTTTGAGGTCTTCCTGATCCTTCTCTTCTCCAGACTGAACAAGCCAGATTCTCTCAGCCTGATTCCATAGGAGAGGTGCTCCAGCACTTTGATCATAATGACCCTACTCTGGACTGAAGCAGCTTCACATTCCTTTTGTGTTGGGGCCCCAGAGTTGAACACAGTACTCCAGGTAGGGTCTCATGAGAGAGGAGTAGAGGGAGAGAATCTCCTCCCTCAACCACTGGCCGTGCTCCTTTTGATACAGCCCAGTATATGGTTGGCTTTCTGGGCTGCAAGCGCACACTGCTGGATTATATTAAGCTTTTTACCAACCAATGTTCCCACCCCTTTAGCAGCATCCATGTGATGCAGGATACAAATGTATCCACAGTCCTCCATCTAGGGTGATTTTTCTCAAAGAAGCGGTTAAAGCCCCTCTGAATTCAACCATCTGTGCTATTCTTTGTGATGATAAGACAGAAACAAGTTCACAAAAATCACTTGAGGTGCTGCGCTAGGGTGTCAGATTCCTTCTCTGCAGGTCAGGACCTTGTGAGACTAGCTTCTCCACTCAAAACCAGGAATCCCAAATCACTTCGCTGTAAGGCCCTAGCAATTCAGTGATAGTGCAGCCATGAATCAGGATCTTTCAGTTGACCTCACTGAGGGTAGCTGACAAGGAGGAATCCTGCTAGAGAGGTGCAAGGGAAGGAGCCAGTTCTTGCTATTTGGAACACATTTCTCCTGTTCAGGGGTCCAAAGAGATGGAGAAGTTCAGAACGCCACTCTCTTTCCCCACCCCACAAGTCTATGAAGGACCATGTCCTGCAAAGCCTGAATGGGCCATGTTGCAGAACAAGTTTTTTTCTACCTCTAAAGCAGACAGCCCCTTCAGAAACAGTACTCCTTTAAGAGTTTTACTAAATCTGCACGTGAGCTCAATCTGCCTATAGAAGAATTTCCATTTGTGCAGATGGCATCATTTGGCAAATCACTCTGATGTTGGCAGCATCGCAGAGGTCATATTTGTGCACAGATGGACTGTTCTTCATCTGTTTCTTTATTGTAATAGACCCAAATAGGTTTTCCCACAATAGTACATATGCACATTACAATGCTCCTTGTTCCTCGTCAGACAACTCACTTAGTGAAAGCACCAAAAAATTTCTCTATCTCCATCTTTCTCATTGTTCACTTATCATTTTCTCTTTTATCTGATTCCCTATTTTGCAGGGTGAGGTCTAAGTAGAGCTATTGAAGATCTCAATATTCCTGAGCCATAAAATCTGGTGGTCTAGAAGTCATCACTAAGATGATATTCAGAGGAACTCCAGGGGGTTCTCATATATAGATTTTTTTTTTTTTGTGGCAAATATTTTTTTTTTGCATATTGCACCTATTAATCACAGTTCCCTCATAAACCAAGAAAACTTACAACTGATAATGTGAATGGGCATTTGGAGAGATTGTAGAGACTGGGGAATTCATAATTCAAAACTGGAGATTTTGAGATTTGGAGCCAGGGCAGTGATTCAGCTTTAGTAGTAATAATCAAAAGCTGCTATCATTTGACAGCTGTTTAGGGAATTATGTCAAATGTAGCCATTATTTGGTGATGAGATATTCACCTTTTTGAAGTATCCATTGTCAATCTCACTTGCAATTTCAGTGTGGCAGCAATGAACTGAGTAGATATCTTCAGAAATTGCCCTGTCAAGACTGGTTTATGGTATGGCAAAAGGACAGTTTGGAAAAATTGCACTGCTTCTGTTTTGTTTTACACAGGCATTATTTTGTTAACGCAAAACTTTATCCCTGCATCTTATTAATGATAAACCTGTCTTCTTGTGATAAAACAGAGACCTTTTTAATTGTTACCAACCTCTGCATTTCCATCTCACTTGATAATCTAACTGATGTAGTCAAAACTTCTCTATTAAGACATCACAGGTACTGCAAATATTTCTGTATGGGTATTGTTTACTGTACACTGCGTGAAAGAAGTTTATACTGTGTGTGAGGTCAAAATGGCTAGGGAGCCTAGGCAGTGAATTTCTTGACATTTCTATACCCAGACTTCTAAATATAGTGAGTCAGTAATGTAACTCTTCTTAACATGTAAGACAGCATATAAAGTACCCAGTTTTTCTCAAAAAATGTACTGCTTGAGAGGAAACTTGATGTTTGTAGTGTAAACATTGCTGAAAAGGCAATTCCTTCTACAACTGCTTCTAAATGAAAAATACTCCTGCTTATTTACTGATTTATTTTCAACCTTCTGACAGCCTAGTGAACAAACGGTATGAACTGGGTACCATATGAAGCATTTTGAATCAAATTAGGAAGAAAGTGTGAGTAAAATTCCAGCATCAACTGCTAAGTAGCTGCTTGGCTGTACCGGGTAACAGGGAGAATAAAATTGCTGACTGTAGCTAAATAAAGGTTACTTGGGAAATACATAAAATCCTAAAACCAACAAAACCCCCAAACTTTAATTTCATATCCATCTGTTAAGTCTTTGTAATCAGTCCTTAATTATCTACTTGTAAATCCATTTCTGGTTACCCTGACACCTTAGGAATTTTTCTATGCATATATTTCTTGCCCAAGGCAATAGAAAATTTTACATATTGCTATACATGCTTGGATACAGCTGGTTTCTGTTTTGGGGTAGTTTTGGTTTTTTTTTTTCCCATCACAGTTACTGAACATATCTACACAAATAGCTACACTGAATTTTGCTTTTTAAGTAAGAATCTAGAGCTTGAAAAGCAGCTTAAGCCAGAATGTTCCTAGCAGCACTATAGCTACAGGGAGCAAAATACTGTGGAAAAGGGGACAGGGGATACAATTTGTAATGTAGTTCTCTAGCATGTTATGATATAATGATATGTTGATGGAGAGATACAGACCAAAAGTGAAATGCTTCTTGTGCTGGAGGTTTTGTCTTCTTTTGAAGGCATTTAGTCTTTTCTTGTTGAGCAACAGACAGATCTTTCCTCCAGGTTTTGAAAGGCATACTACAAGCTGTTTCACTTGCTGGAAGGTTTGCCCTCTCCTTAGCTCTGACTGATGCAATGTGGCAGGCATTTCAGACAGGTCACTTGCTAACTGATTTCCTCAAATTAGCCTCTAACAACTGAACCTCTTTTCCAGATTACTTGAAGGTTTTAGCAGTTTGTGAAGCCACATAGGAGAGGACTTCCCCAGACTTACTACAGACTAGTTGTATAGGGATTCTCACAGACTTCCTATCAAAGCAGTAAATTTGCAGGAGATGCATTCTAGAGAAGATTTTACTTTTTTTTTTTCTTATTCCACAAATACTGAAATGCTAAATGTCTTAATATCTGTGAATCTTAAGACCTAAACAGCACTATAATAGTGTAGTATACTGACACAGTAAAATAACAAATTATTCTGCCCGCCAGAAGGTAACAAGAACTCGAGATATTGGTGTCCTTCTCTCTGAAAATGAGTAGCAGCCATGTCGAAGCTGAACACTATTAGAAGAGCAAGCACAGGCTGATGATATGCTTACCACAATAATGAAGATGATCAATTAAAATAAATTTTAGTAAGCAAAAGTTTGTAGATCTGGCGTTACGAAGCTCAATATCCATCGAAGACACATGGTAAAATAAAGGAAATTTTAATGGTAGTTTTAACCCAAATCTTGTGCCACACTAGCCAATTTTAGAGATATAGAATGAGCAATATAGAGGAGAATATAAGCTAATTAATTCCAGAACAGTGATGAAGAATCAGTTCATATTGCAAAAAATGGAAAATGACTGAGGCAATGTAAGGGCTGCATCCATACCAGCTAACCCTTCTTTAACCTTGCTATCTGCCCTCTTTTGTATCATTTTAATCACAATGGGAATAGTTCTATAGCTATATAAATAATAAGTGGTACTCAGACAAGACTGAAGGTTAGTTTGATTGAGGCTGATAGCAAAGCTATTTGGAATGAGTGAGAAAAACGTAACCAAATAACAAGTAAAGGTGGAAGTACCTTTCAGTTTTGAAGGAAAAAGGGGGATTTCCTTTGATGACTCCACCCTTCAAAAATATTTGAGAAGTACAAGATTAAACAGTATATGGAGTGAGTCTGGACTGAATAATGATTAATTGCAGGCCTAATTATAAGTATAGGAAATACAGGGAATGTGTTCAGAGTGGTGTGGAGAACTTGTATTATGGTTTAACCCCAGCCAGCAACTAAGCACCAAATAGCTGCTTGTTCACCCCAGTGGGTACGCACAGTATTAGTTCAGAATAACCTAAATACACCACTGTTTGTCTCCGGCTTCTTGTGTATACTATCAATATGGTACTTAGGGGGTCATGTATGGGCTCTGAATTGGAATGGAAGAGAAATCTCCTCCTTTACAGTGGCAGTATGAAACAGGAAAGACAGAACAAGCAGAAGAGTTCTTTTTGAATTCTTCAGCCTTTTGGGAAACAGCATTCAGAATGAAGGTGTCTGATGCTGCCTACAGTACATGTTACCTGGAGGTCCCCAAGGACTTGCCAAGGGCTCTTGGCCTGGCACCTTGCTCCAGGAAATGTTTGGGTTCCTGCATTCATGTAGAAGTAGTCAATCTTGTGCTTAATTTTTGTCAATGTGAGTTTTTTGGTAAAAGACCACAGAATAAAATACAGGCCTAATACAAGCTGACTTTATATGCACTAAGGTAAATCCAAATTGAAGTAAACAATATGTTTTTTCATGCTGCAAAGGTCTGAAATGTTCTGATAGACATCCAAAACAAGTATTTTAGTCAGCTGTGGATAGCTGTGTGTTAGAAAGTGTGGAGAAGGGAAAGAATTGGAAGATGAAGGCAACTAGCATCATAATGGTGAGCTTTGTCAGAATTTCTATTATCAGAGTCTGTTTATAGGTTGTAAATATTCCCTCTGGGCTGAGACTTAAAATTCAAGGTCATACACAGGAAATGGTATTTATCTTTGCTAAATTAAAACACTGGTTTAGAATCTTAAAAAAAAATTATAATCAGAAGAAGATCCTCTGGAGTGCAAGGAGTTCAGGTACATCTACTTCTTTTTTTCAAATTACATTTTCTTTCTGCCTAAAAAAAAAAATGGCATAGGCAGAATATTTTAAAGCCTTGACCTGCTACTCTGATATTAGTAGCAAAAACTATATTGAAATAATGTACTGAAAGTCTCACCTATGAATGCATGCTTTCTTGATGACATTTTCTGTTATTTTGCTTGTTAAGCTCTGTAGTGTTCAGTGTTCCTTCTTCATATTTATAAGAGGATTTTATTACAAATATGTCTTATCACTATGCAAATAATTATTTGGTTCATATTAACATTTCCTTCCTTACACAATAATAAATATATCTTTGAAATTCTCAATTTTTGAAGGTAGTGTGGCAATTAAAATGCTTCCTAATTTGCATGGAAATTGTCAGGGTGAAGGAGAATCTGAAGATACACAAAATAATATGTAATTTTCAATTACATATATATATGTGTTATTACTATAAATGCCTTCCAAAATTTTTTGACTCCTGATAGCACATCATCATTCTTCTTGTGATTTAAAATATAATTTCTGATTTGGATTACTAAGGAGTAGACAATTTTGTAGTCTTCAGTATCTTTTCCCCTCTAATTTCAAGTTAAGCGTGAAAGAATTCATCTGCATGGGGCCAGTCAAATTGTCTGTGAATAATTCTCTGCTAAATAGCATTCTGGCAAAGACTTCCTTATTTTCCAGAGATTTTAACTTGTGTTTATTGCAGCTGATTGAATACTGTCCATTTACTATATTGACACGTTTTGATGATATGACTGAATAAATTATTTAATGAGTCATTTTTGTAATATTAGACCACTTCTAGTTTTTGCACAACAGTACAAGACCTGGTGTGAATTCACTTACCTAGGAGCTCTCTGTGGTTTGATAAAACCTTTTCCCTCACTTATTCTGATCAGAATAATAGACATTATGCTGTTGAAACCAGGCTGTTTGGTTTAGGAATTTGCTCCCTTTTCACTCTATACTTAAAAGATTTTTTTTTTATTTTTTTTTCTGTTGGGTATCTAAAAACTTGTTCTGGGTAAATTCTAGAGTTTTTTCTTTGAACTGGGTGTAGAGACACTGGTTTCTGACATAACTCTTCTTCATTAGAAGTATTTCCATTCATTTCATGGGCGGTGTGGTTTTTTTTTATTGCCTATTGACTGAATAGCATCTGTAAAGTCTGACCAAATTGTATACATATTTTTTTTCTCTAAAATGTATTAAAAAACAAAAGGAGAGAGTTATGGTTTAATTTGAACACAGCCTGCCTTCTTTCTTAACTACCTGCTTTCTCAGTGCCTATTATACCAATATTTTACTTGAATCATTCTAGAGCAGGCTGCTTGAACAGGTTGGTGAAGGACAACTTTGCCTACCCTGATCATTATCCAAAGGGTGCATAGGAATATATTGCAGTCCTGAGGGATGAGGTGGCTATGCCACCCGGAGCATTTCAGCAATACACAATTTCACGTAAGAAGCAGTGTATTTTGCCTTATCTGTCAGGATTCCTTGAGTAAATTGTCAGTGGTAGCTTACTGTGGAAGGAGAGGTTTGCACACAGAAGACAGAATGTCCTGCCAGAAGCTGATAAATTAGGCCATGAATCAGGGGGCCGTCAAGATCCCAGACACAGCTTATCACAGTGGTGATTAAGAATGATGCAACAAGTCAGTTTTGAAGGCAAAGACTAGACTTAAAGCAGGAAGCTGTGATGTGATCTTTGCTTTACGCTGGTATCATAAGTATGTGTGGTCCAAATGCAATGTCACACAAGCCTGTTTTGGGGGGTGGGTCATTTTTCTCCACAGGCACCAGAAGTGGTATTAGGACAAGAAAAAGGACTGAGTGTAAAAGGGAATTTGAAGAGTCTGGGAAAATATTTTGTAATATTTCATTTGGTGGATTCTGCTTTCACCCTTCAATGTGGAATGAAGAAAGTCTCTAAAGTACACTATAGAATTATAGGTAGTTATAGATGCTGCATAGCCAAGTATTGGATTTGAGTGAGGCCTTTCATTTATTGAAGATAGTTCAGAGGTGCCACCTTCCCACTGGTTCACTGGTATCTGTTGCTGACAAGATACATTTGTGTTGTGCAGATGTAGTATCTCCTGCCTTCAGGAGCTGGCTCACTTTTGTCAAGATATTTCCTCAGCTGCAGCTGTAGGTGAAAAAAAATAAAATGAACTTAAAGTTCCAGGTGTTCCTGTTTAAACAGTATATTTTTCATGGTTGTAAATGCTTCCAAATTAGTATATGTTTATGTTCACTCCAGTGAGCATGACTGCTGACCTACTTAAGCTATCATTAAGGCATCATACAGCTTCTATACAGCTTATGCAATAACACTTAGCTTAAAATTAACTCAAATTTGAGTTGAAAACCCTGCAGTATAGTTATATCCCTGACATATTTGCCAGTGAGGTGACTTCAGTTGAAGGCAGAGAAGATAGGATATTGAAACTACCAGGCACAGGCATTCAACTAATATGCCTTAGTTAGGAGGTTAATTGTCTCTGTGCTTATGGTATAATCAATACTGAGAGGGAAAGGCTCCTAAAAGGGCAATTCTATTCCCTCAAATTAAATTTCTGCTCTGAAACTATTCAGAGGAGACAATTTGTCTACAATAGCCACCTATAGACACTAGCCACCTAACATAGGCATGGAGGTGGATTCTTAAATTTCAGAGGCACCATCCTCACTATGTGACAGATGTAAGATTCCATTAGAGTGCAAAGGCAAGCACCTGTCACAGAAGAGTGAGCACCAGACTTAATATGAACTAAGCTCAAACATCATAAATATGAAAGCTGTGGTCTAAAAATGGTGACAACTTGAGTATTACTAGAATTCTAAATGGAAAGACAATGAAAAGTTCATATACCTTCTTGTTCTTCTATAACAAAAGAGTTTGAGGGAGCTCAACTTGAAATTTCTGCTATTACTGCTGTTAACATGTAATACATACTTAAAAATGGGTTTGATGGAGAAATGAAGATACGTGGAACTGAATTATTAAAAAACAGAGAAAAAATATTTCAGAATTGCATGACACACTGTGATGGAATAAAGGTCAGCTTAAGTTACTTTAGAATTTAGGCCTTGTTTCAAGTCAAAATCCATTTCAAGCAAAACCAAATGGAATCATGCTGAGAGAAATGCCACAGTAATATTTCAACACCTCAGCATATGGAAACACCATTAAATATTATCTGATCAACCAGAAAATATTCAGTTAGCCTATTTGGATATTTTAGTAATATTTAGTATTTCAAATTAGGGGATTATAATAAGTATTCAGCCCCTTTTAATTAAACACAGTTCATATGAAGTCAATATTTCATATTTTCAAGACAGTTCTTTATGAAAGTAATTAAAATCTCTAGACATCTTTTAGTGAGATGTGGACTCAGGTGCTTTCTTTTCCCTTCAACTTCTCTTCCTTCTTAAGAGTGAAGGGATTGTCTCTTTTTTCAGCATTTTTCTGCAACAGTTCCTTCTTTGTTTGTGTGAAAACCATGCAAAGACCTCTGACTTAGACCTACAATGTAAGGAAATATAACAGTCTCTTCTGTAACAAATTTCAAAAGGGGAATTCAGGGTGAAATTAAATGCTTCAGGAAAATCCCCTTCAGAGCTCTCATTTAATTTTTCTAAGGCCAAGATTTCATTTTTTGCCAGGTCATGTTCTTGGCCTAATCATCTTGGAAATGAGCTCCATTTGCAAAGCTCTTTTGCTGTTCAAACATAATCCAAAACTTTATATATTTAATAAGAAATGCAAAAATGAGTAAAATAAAATTCAGAAAAAAACACCACCAAACTATCATATTCTCTCTAGCAGCCAAAATTGTATTGTGTGGGCTTTTTGTGTGGTGCTTTGTTGTTTTTTTTTTATATACACATACAAATTGGCCTAGTGAATATACTGCAAAACTGGTAATGATGAATATCTTAGCATATGTTCAAATTCTGCTTTAGGTTGACCGCATACCCAAAGTCTGGAATGGGGATTCTCCAGTGCAGAAGTAAGCTTTTGGCCAAGCATTAATAGGTAATGTCAAAACAGATACTTTTACTGAAAACAAGTGTTTTCAGCAAAAACCCATCTAGGCTACCTTGTCCTCATAGTTGTGCTGGGGTAATCTCACTCGCACCTTCCTCAGAAAGAGAAGATCCCTATGGATCAGAGAGGTATTTCCTTCTCCTCCAGCATCTCAGTTAATGTCGGTCACTTCTGCAGATCTTTCTCAGATAAACAGGCTATCTTCAGCAATTCATAATGTTTATGGCAAAAAAATAGAGGCTCTATTTTAAAGATATTAACAGATTTTTCCATTGTGCTGGCAGATATCAGTTGTTCTGGGAAAGAAGCGCGGATGTTATGCAGATATGCTAATATGGAGGACTCATTATTCCACATGCTTATTAAGTGTGGTAGGAGCAACTCTCTCAGGGAAAGGGCTTGGATCAAGTAAACTTGAACGAAATTTTATAAGCAGTAAAACCTGGAGAGATTTGACCTGATCTTTATTGCTTTTCTGCTTCCCCCCTCTCCCAGTTATTAATAAACTCACATCTCAGCAGAAGAAAGAGTTTAGGTTTTACTACAATAAGAATTATGTTTCTGAGCAGGCCAGGGAGGATACCTGTTTATATTACTTTAAAAACAGCCTCAGGAGATGAACAGCCAGGCAGTCAGCTGATGTACACAGTTCCAGTTCCAGAAAGTTGATGAGCTGTAAAGCCAGTTGCAAACCTGGACCACTGACTTATGAAAGGTTTTAGAGTCTAACATGGAAAAAGCAGGCAAGGCAATTAACAGATGAAAGAATAATATAATAACATTAACATTTAAGGAAAACAATCAAAAGGAAAGCAAACAATAACAAAACAAACAGAACAGGAAAGAATTTGGCAAGCTGAAGTAATTTTGTACTCCTAGAATGAGTGCCCACCACTGCCCTTTTTTCCTGATAAGCTTTTTCAGCATAGGTTTTCAACATCAGTATGATCTGATATGAAGGCATCCTAGTGCTGGTTCTTATTTGCTGCACTGATGCTGACCATGAAACACACAAGCCTTGCAGAAAATGTGTTAGTATATGGAATTATGCATGTGGCCATGCAGTCCCAGGTGGGGAAAGTTCAACTCTTTGCAGCTGAACCAAATTAAGAGGGTAGGGCAGCATATGGAAGCAATGAAGGAAGAGGAAGTTGGAGAAAGTGTTTGGGAGTTGTGGGAGGTCTAGTGGAGGGGTTGAGGGAGTGGTAGAGGTGTTTTACTTTTTGGCTGAGGTTTGGTGAGTTATTGAGTCTGGTTCAAGGACTCATGAACTGACTTCTCTGAACAAGGGTGGGGACTTGGGCAAAGCAAAAAGCCCTGAAGGCCAGGGAGAGAAAAAGCTGTTTTAACTTCTCACCTTTCTGAATGATCTAGTGAGAAAACAGGCAACTGGAAATAAGGGTAGCTGGTGTTTAAGTATGGTGATAGGCTGTGCTGCTAAGAGAGTGAGCTGTTGGTGAAAGAGTTCCTAGTGTGCTTGCTTAATGATCTGTGTGTGCCACTGTGCCCCAGGCAAGTGTGTCAGAGTATTTCAACTGGTCCCAGCATGTTATTTACTAGTGAAGGAGAGTGGTTTGTTCCTGAGATGTGTTTAATTTGTGGTGTTCTTTAGACTTTTAATATAATTAAAGCTCCTGGGTGGCAGAGTTGTGCTTGATTTCTGTGTCATTTTTTTTTTCCTTGTTTGTTGCTTGTGTTATGCAAGGGCAAGTATGAAGTGGATGATTTGTGGACTTTCCTGAGCTAAATATTTATTATGCAGTTGCAAAGAGTTGAACACTGTGACTGGGTGGTCCTTTCCAGTCATATTGCCCTTTTGGGATTCTGAAGGGTTATACATGTGCTATGTATATGTATGCTATATATATCCTGTGATACTGAGAAAAAAAAAATGCCAGTAGAACATTAACAGATACAGGAATCCTTGGAGAGGATACTTGGATCTACGAAAGATACTTAGCCAGCTTATAGGAAAGTTTTGCATAATAGTTTTAAGGGAAACCTTAGCAAACTAAGAATGGGAAGTTTCAGGGCACTTGCCAATTTTCTATGAAAGTTGTTCCTGTGGCTAGATTGTTCAATGAAGTACATTGTCTCAACAAACTTTTAGTTTTATTCTCTTCTCACCTCATTACTCACTTAATGCCAAAAAACACCCTTGGTGTCCCCCATAGTAATCTACTGCTCAGTCATAGACAAACCCAGAACAAAACTGGAGTGTCTGCCCCAAAAGGTTTACCTTCTAGTTATAGCCAAAAATAATTGTGTTTATTTCTGCATCTCTATCTGCTAAAGGTGAAAAAGAGCATTCAGTATTATAAGCAGTTGTTGGAGGCTGCTGTATACCTTCCATAGGTTTTATTGCAAAGAGGGAGTCTGTTTTGTCTTGAAAAAGATCACTTGTTGCCCAGCTCAACCATTTAAAAATAAAATAATGTCATCACAGAAGGATTATAAAAAAATAAGTACAGGCAACGAAACCACTAGTGCATACTTGCCTTAAGGAAATCTGAGCAAGCATATTTGCTGTATCTTGCTAGTGTTTTCCCAATTGCCTGTACTCACTGTTTGTTATGAATTGTATTTATCTTTTTGCATGTTCAGTGCTTGTAGGTAAATCCACTAATGCCAGCAGCATTCTGTATGTTTGGGGAATCAAAGCCTAACACTGGTAAGAGAATGACTTTTTCAGGGAAATGAAGATACAGAGGGTGAAAGGTCAAATTTTCCATCAGTTTTTATTATGTTTTGAAACCCTGACAACAGAAATTAGGAAATCATGTTGAGTCCTATGCTGACCTTTCATTTGCAGTGGAGGTGAGACTGGTTGACAAGGGAAAAAAAACTTATGGAACTTACCAGAAATTCCCAAATAGTTTTTGAGACTCTCCTCTGGAAAAAGGGAAGAGCCATGAACAGTTGAATTTGACCCTGATTGTCAAAACCTTCAGGAGCTTGAAAGCATGTAGGTCTGTCCAGCATGTGATTATGAACTTTGGCCCCCATCCCTGCTGTGAGCATAAGGCATGAAGGCGAGTCAGATCATCAGCTGTTCATGCAGTCAGAGGATGGCTAGCAGGGTGTTGCTTACTCTGTAGGTTGTTATGTGAGATTGTGAACCTCTGAATAACAAGCTATTACGAAGGTACTGCATTCTCCTCTGCCATCATCCTGCTTCATTGTATGTAGTGCATCAGTGCTTGGGTTTTAGTGGGTAGAGTTGAGGAGGGTTACAATAGCATTTGAGCAAACATCTTGAAAGGTTACAGTCTGGTATTTTGTTGGGCTTTTCATTTTCCGTTGATCTATTGTCGGCTTTGACTACTGTCCAATTGCTCCAAGCCTGTATCACCTCATGCTTCTGATGCATTTTAGTTGAGGGTTTCAGGCTCCCATTCATTGCAGCACCTTCTTGCTGTAGCTTTATCTGTGAGATTTGAAAATACCTGCTTTTAAGTCCTAGAATGAAAATAACACACATGAAAGTGCGTATGAATAACTGTGCATCAGTGTTTAATATTCTTCAGCCTGCTTCTGAGAGGCAAGCCAATCAGAATATATCAAAAACAAGCACAGGACTGGCAAGATTAAACAGCAGTGGATTTGCATATGTAATAAAACCGCTACACTGACTTTATCTATGTGTAATTTGGAATAGACAAGGCTGGAACTGAATGACTGCACAGGGTCTGCCTCAGATTGAGGAGGGGCAGGAGTAGCAGCCCTGAGCAGGAAAGTGAGGAGGATCTACAGCCTTTGGTTTGGCATAAAGCTGCTGGAATAAGGGGTAGTTTTGTGGTGTTTTATTGTGAGAGGCATTAAAAAGGAGATACAGTGTCAATGAGCACATGTACAGTAAAAGGTTTATCTATTCAAGAACTTCAAGTGTAAACAAGTTGTTTTCCTCCCTTGCTTATGGGAATTAACAGGTTTCAACTGGGCTTAGTGTCAAGAAGTATTGCAGATATTTCCAGGCTGTCCTTATTTGCCCAGTCTGACTATATAATAGAGTAAAACTGAACAGTGAGGTTAGACTAGCTGTTACTCTATTGTTTTGCCCTTTCCCCACCATCTCTGTTTTTCCACTCAGAAAGGAAAGACTCGTGAATGATCCAAACTCTTCCCTTACTATTTCAAAAATCATAGCACCCTGGCCAGTCAGTATCTGCGCTGGCTTTAACTCCATTCTCCGATGGCTGCTTGGCAAAGGAGTGTGATGTTTGCCTTTCTTTCAGCTCCCTTCATAAACCTGGTGGTATCTGTTGGGTTTGGATTTTGCCACTAATGAAATGCATTAATGTACAAAAATTTCATGTGTTTTAAAATACATGAGGAGATGTATATGCAACATTTCAAAATGTTTTCTTCATTCTAATGCAATTTCTCTTATGTAGTTTCTCCCTTTTAAGAGTATTTAATTCTCTGTCTTCATAATCCCCATTTTCCACTGTTCCTCTTCATTGGCTGTTGCTAATGCATCACTGCTGCTTTTGGTAGCTGTCAGTATCAGACTTGGAGTCATCTTGTCCCTTAGAAAGCTTCCTCTGCTAAGTTTTCTGTCTCTACCCCTGTTGCCTGACTCCTGTACTCATCCTCTCCTCGTGTCCTTCTGTAGTCCTAAATATCTGATCTCTCTTCAATCTCCATGTTTACTCTTCTGTGGTAACCCACGCAGTTACTACCAGCACACAGCAGCTCAAGGCAGGCATTAAATGCATGTACAGCCAATCTTTTCCACTTATACTTAATAGACCCAGTAGGCTTGTAAGGATATTCTTAGGCAGTAACGGAAAGATTTAACAGAACCTTTAATATGTTTAGCTTCAATCCAGACAGCCCACCCTAATTTCCAGCCATTACAGAAACTAGAGAATCAAAGGGCCAACATTTGTCACACTGCACTTTGTTTCCCTCAGTTACTTTGTTTCTTTTAATTCAGTTAGCATAGCCACTTTTATTTGACGATCAGGCTTTGCAATGATTTACATAGCTCCACAGCATGAGGCTGGAGTTAGAAGACTTGTACCAACTTCCAGTACCAACTTCCAGCAGCCAACAAAAAAGATGGTTAAAAAAGCAAGAATTCATTAGTTGGCAGAGCTAGGGTCAGGCTCACTTTTTCTCTCCTGGCCATAACAGGTCTGCCTGGCCCAGCAAAGGGAAATTTGCTGTTGCCTGAACAAATGGAGAATTTTTTTGATAGCTTGATGCCGTGTGCACCTTCCTTAGTGACTTTGGTCTCTGAAAAGGCATTCCTAGGTGTGAGATGTCTGAATCCAGAAATGGTGTTACTGACAGCCCCCATTCAGCTGTTGCTCAGTTGTGTAGGAACTTTTGGATTATCTCCTTTTGGTTTATGGGTTTTTTTGGGAATGTTTGTGTGTCAGTCAAGTAGGTGTTCCCTGAGACAGCCGAACATGCAGTGATAGAACTGAGCTACTTGGAAATGTCCTTGGGGCCACCACTTGTCTTCAAAATGTAGTTTGTAGCAGTGCAGGTTTTGGCCTCTTGTTTTCCCACCAGCTTGGGCACTACCAGGATAAATTTTCAGGATGGTAAGACTAGATGGATGCTCTCCAGACCTCTCCAACACCTCTCAAGCTGTGCAATCCTGTTGAAAGAACCTTGAAAAAATATATGAAGTTCTATTAGACAATTATCTGGTGAAGCTGTAGAGCAGGGGTTTTAGAAGCTGATCTGTTCTCCTATGGCTTATGTGATTACTAATATTTTGAGTACAAGAACTGTACAATGATTTTGCAAATAGGTTATGCTTAGTAACAATTACAATGAAGAGTAATCTAAAGACTCTGGTTATGACATTTTATGTCTCTTGATTTATTATTTTTATTATTTCAGACTGTATAATTTGTGAATTTCAGTTTGAGTGATGTTGACTGTATGTTTGTGCCACTGGACTCAAATGAGCATCTTAATAGGTGAATATGGCTTCATATGATTAAATTGGTGTCTTACTTCAGTGTTGCCACCTCCCCCCCTCCCTTTATTTTGAATTTCTTTATCATATGTTTTTCAAAATTATTGGTATTACGTACATATCTTATGGAGTGTTGTTACTGCATGATGGTGATTCAGCTGCTGGTAATCACGTAGGAATTGTAGTCAAACAGGATGACAAGGGAACTAAAAATTAAAGAGAAGTTTTGAGCAAAGAACAGTTTAGAAAAAAAAAAACAACACAACAACCTGCAAATGCACCATCCCTGGTGTGTGTGTAGGGAGTGTCAGTTTTCTGCATGAGACTATCTCTCCCTAATCTTCATGCCAGGAGTGTAATAGCGTAGCCTATGTATTTCTCAAAGCTCTGTACCTAGGCTGGTGAAAGGCAATGTTGGATTGGTCCCAAGTCCCTGATTTGACTGTTACTGGGACCATGACATCTGTCCACTACTAAGTGTTAAATTCTGTCCATAACAAGCTTTATTATCAACACTTTTGCAATATAAGTCATGTCAGTATATTAATAATACTGGATGTTTTCAGCTCTCTGCTGTTGGGTATATAATTTTCACTGGGTCTGTCAGCAAAAATTCTGCACTGACTTGTTAGTGGAAGATACAAAATCTGTGCTAACAAAAAGATGTATTTATTTACTGCTTGTAGGGATATGGTTTGTAAGTTACTTTTGCAAGCAAATGTAAATATGCTTTATATTTTTCTGTGTGGTGCTTTGCATTTGTGGTAAGTGAAGGGTTTTTTTAAACATTTGTCAGTATGGTTTGAAATTATCACATATCAGTAACTACAATGGATGATTAAAATTGTTCAGGAAAAACCTCCTTAGCATATCCCAAACTTCATGTATGAATACTTCTCTAAGATGGTGAGTTGCATAATGCATTTTAATTGTATTGTAGTGGCTTTCTATAGCACAAAACTTCCATTGAACTCTGAAATGAGTCTGACATGACTCAGAATCAACATGATAATATGTTCTTGGTAACCTTTATGTGCTGATAATAGTTTAAATGCACTACAGGATTTTGTCAAGTTATGTTCATTTCTTATAGGTGCTAATGTATTTGGCAATTAGAGTTCAAATTGCTACTCTTAAATGAGTGCTGAATCTGGATCAGTGAGAACTCTGAATTGAGCAATTTCGCCAACTGTTGCAGGATGCTGTAAGAAACCTTTGAGCTGAACTGTACTCCTGTGTGCTGAGAGCTGTAATTTAATAAGAGGCAGGCAGGCTGTAGCTACTTGTCTTCCTCCCTAGGAAAAGATGGAAATTACTTAGATTGATACTGCTATAACTTTAAAATTTGAAGTAGAGAGAGAACAGGCTAAAAATGATTGGTTTGTCTTTTGCTTCCTTTCCTTTGTCTGTTAAGTCAAATCCTTACTGAGATTTTTCTTGGCCTGCTTTCATGTGGTTTAGTGCAATTTCAGTTTTCCTGGATATCTTCAGTTTGAAGACAAATGTAAAGAAGCAGTTCTGTGTCAGTGAGAGATGTTCTTCTGGCTCCACATTAAAGAAATACCAGTGGTCACGTTGGGTGTTCTCACACAAATAAACCAGATTATTTTAGTCTGTGTTGCTCATTTGAAAGGGAGTGGTGTTTGGTTAAAAAGACGATGGCTGGATAAGCTCTTGCAGAAATGCTCATTGTTTTTTGACATCTCTGTTTTGGATCTATAAGAAGAAACATTTGAGACCGGAGTCTGATTTTCTGTTTGTTTCAAGATGCAAGTCAAATGACGAGATTTCCACAGAAAAATTGTTTTTTTTTTTTTTTTTTTTGGTTTTTTTTTTATTTTTTTTTTTTTTTTTTTTTTTTTTTTTTTTTTTTAACATGGACAAATACATGTTGGGTTGTTTTTATTTTCAGAGCCTCATAGTCCCATACTACAGGATAACCATGACATGTGCTTGCTTAGTGCAAGAGTGTTCCTTTAAATTTCTTTTTCATTAAATGTTTTTTGCAACCTAATTCTATAATCATATTTAATATGAATCATGTAAGAATGATACACAGAATTCTGTGGCAACCTATGCATGGGGTCATGCCAAAAGGCTGTCCAGCAGTGCTGGTTTCTTGAAACTTTTTGTTACAACAGCTGCTTTCATTCAGATTAACCAAATGCTTTTCATTTTCATGATCAGCAGCCCAAGAGAAAGTCAGACAGTACTTGAGAATCAGTGTTTGTAACACAGGCTAACAAATGGCTTTGTATGTTTGAAGGCTGTTTCTTGAGGTCCTGAATGCAAAACAAACAGGTGAAAAAACTATTTCATTATTTGTATATGTGGATTAGAGAGGAATAGTAGAAATGTGTGTACATATTGGAGTCTGCAGATGTCTAAATTGCATGGCAGCTGTTATAGCAATTTTGATCTTCACACACAGTAACTGTCACTGGCAGGTTGAAATGTAGGAAGCGGTCTGCTGAATGCTATTTCTGCTGCTGTTATCCATGCAAATTCAAGCACTTCTGCATATCACCCCAATTACTATTTAGACATACTTGGGAAAACTCAGAAAGAATGCAGCTATGGGGCCAAGCCCAGGATTAAAACATTGCAACAATCTTTAAGAAAAGCCCCAGCAAGATTTTATGCAGGACAGTGTTTGAAAAGATGATTGGAAGTGAAAGGAAAGGGACTATTTCATGCTGTCTACCTTCCTGCTGTGTGTGTACTAAGGGCTTTTTGTTAATAGGTGAGACTGCAGGAAAGACATTCCTGGTTCCACCCTTGATTTCTCCTTCAAATAGAAGCAGCCCCCAGAACCTGCAGAATGAGGGCAAGGAGACAGGAGCAATCTGTTTTGCTCTCTCAGATATGTTTTGGTCAATGTTAACTTTGTGATAACAATAGTATGGGAGTTCCCATGACAAAATACTCATCTCTAACCTTGAACAGCAGAGTTAATCCCAACCCTTCAGGGTTAATTAAGAGGTAATTGCATGGGCCTCAATTTATCCCTGTTTAGCTCAGTTGCATTTGATGGAAAGCACTGGAGATTAATTTGGCATAGTGCCTCATCAAATTCATTAATTTCATTAAATGTGAAAAGATATTTTAAGTGTGAGGTAACAGCTGTGACTATTCTGCCCTATGATGGATTCTAATGGCACCAAGCAAGTCCTTAAATACTTGTCATAAGGCTACAGAGAACTGCTACTCCTCCTCTCACTGGCTACAAAAAATCTTATAAATTCTTGAATCGTGCAGACCTGGACCAATGGAAGAGTCAGGACTTCTTGAACCCCTGATAGTTTTGGTGAGAATGGCAAATGCTAGCTTTTCCTCTCTGAATCAGGCCCTCAACTATTCTCATAAAAGCATGCATTTACAGGGTGATATGTATGTTGCGCAACATGCCCAGCTCAGTCTTAATTAAGGTTATGACTGAGAGGGTGCCGAAATGTTTTGTCATTATTCTGCAGATTAATGAAATCTTATTAATGAGATTTGACTCTAATATCCTCTGTAACTGTAAATTTAGAGCTAGAATTCATACGCATTAAATGGCTCAGCAATGAAAGTATGGCTAGAGCAACCCAGTGTCAGTTTCTGTAGATCATTTTCAACAGTCAGAAGTAAATACCTGGCTGAGGGTGACAGGAGGACTCAGACAGGAGGCAAGTTACTAGATTTTCAGTCTGTTTTGGTTGGTTTCACTTCTACAAGCCCTGTTATTTCCCAATACCTGCACATGCCATAAACTACTCTGGTTTCACTGACTTTCTCACTCTCGTTGACTATCCTTCAAACCACAAAATCTGTGTGCGCTGTAGCTACAGTATATACTCAGTATGAAAACTGACTCAACTTCTGCTGCAATACACTGTACCAGGCAGCTTTCAAGTGATGCTGCTGCAATTTATCACCATAAACTGTTTCATATTGGAACAAACAATACTCATGAGGCAATCTGGATTCAAATTAATTCAAAAGCACCATAACTGAAAAGTGAGCAGTCTCTTTGTGTTGTTTCTTTTAACAAGATTTTATGATATGACTAGACTACAAATAGCTCTATTCATGATAAACTGGCAACTTTGCAAATTGTATACGCTAAAAGCTATTTGTTGTACAAGCTGTTCTGGAGCAAAATCTTAAATTAAATCTTCTGTGCCATGGGGATGTGAGGCATCAGTTGCATGAGTGCTGCCATGAGTGTCCTGTTTCAGAAGCCCCACAGCTATGGGGGTGGTGGTGAGAAAAGGCCATCTGGTCCAAAAACCTTTAATCATTCAAAGTCAATCACTGCACAGCGCTAGAGAAAAAGACGGCAGGTCCTTTTGAGACATTTTTACTACTTCAGTGGGAAAACCTGTAAGGCTGAAGGAAGGCAAAGAGGTGAAATAATTATCTTTTGTAACAAATATTTGCATCTGTCTTTATGATATTGCTGTGGTATGCTTTCCTTTTGAAGGCATAGCAATATTATCTTCCTTTAAAATGCCTTAGAAACACTTCCACTTGAATGTCTACTAAAGCTCCCACTATTGTCTTTCAGAGATGTGCTGTGATTTCAGCATGAGACTAGGGCATAGTTATAGCTAGACTTCCTTGTTAAGGATGAGTGAACTAGTGGTAGAGACCTAATATGCTTTTTATGTCAGTAAACACCTCAATCAGTGTAATTGATGGCACTGTATGGAATAAACCATTAATGGATCTTCCCTGTAGACATTATTACAGGAAATTACATCTGTATCTGGAGATGTATATTTCCCAAATATTTGCATAGTTAACTTAAATACCAAGTAACACATCCTATCATGCAAGCAAATGTTTTTGCCACCAGAGAGGGAGCCTAAATTATCCCTCAAGAACTACTTCTGTAAGATACATTAGGGTGTCAACTGTGATCAGCTGACAAAGTTTTAGTAGTAAGAACACAAGTATCTCAGAGCAAAGGAAATTAATTATGTTTATGCTTTAGTGAACTTATCAAATCATTCCGATTACAACCTCCAAATAAAATTATGCCTCTTGCAAAGCCATTTACTCGGGGCCTTTCTTTTCAAATTATTTATACTTATAATAATTGTAAGTACATTGGTGTTTAGCAGCATTTGAGAGCTTCTAGTTGCTCTACAGATACATCTTGAAGAGAATTTTGATTTGAATATGAAGTGATTTATGGGCTAAAATTTCTATTTCACATTCAAGAGAGATCTGCAAAAGGGCAATATATGAGAAGGCATAGCGTAAGACATAAAGCCAGAAATCAGAAAGCAGTTGGAGTCTGGGAGGAGTTAGGTATCTGAAGATAAAGCCTCAGAAATTTTTCAGCTGATGACAAACTCTAAAACTACCTGGATAAGGAAGCAGACTCTGTCAACAATGATTTGAGGCATGTTACATTCTGCTTCTAGGCAACTGCAGGAGTTGCTTCCTTTTGACAGGCACAAACATCATTCAGGATTGAGCTCTACAGGAATCCACAAGTTAGGCTGCTTTGTGAGAGGAGCTTGGTTAATGAGTGGTTTTTGTATATTTTTACAACAGCAAGGTTATGATTAGATACCAAGATGATGTGTCCTGTTTTCAAACCCTGATGCAAAGAACTTTGTATTACTACTTTCTCTGCTTATCAGACAAGTCAGCATTTAGAACCCATGTCCAGATTGTGGAGTTGTAGACTATTCATTAAGGCAGCAACAGGTCAAATCTGGTTCTCTCGTAAGAAATAGCCTACTTACTGGGATAAACAGCTCAATGAAATAAAGGAGGATCTCTGTCTCTGCTGTTATGTGCTTCTATCTGTGAAAAATTCGAGCTGCCCGAAGTCCTTGCCGTGAGACATAATTAGCTCTTACATTCAAGGATTGATTCCTGCTAGGAGACTAGTCTTGGCAGAGGAGTTGAAGTGCAGGCATGTCCCCCCAGCTAATGTGGCAACTTTTGCTTGGAGCTACCTCTCTCTGCACAAGCAAGCATCAAAGTATTTTGTTCACTATGAGGCATCTTCAGTAGCGCAGAAGCAGCATGCAACTGCCAGCACTGGAAGAGATGATTGTTTTCCTTCTGTGGAAAGGAAATGTATCTTTGGATTGCTTACTGACCTGCTGGGTACAATACTTGTAATCACGAAGAAGAAACCAATCCTGCTCCACTTTGTTTTTCTTTAATCTATCTTCCATCAAACAGAGCAGGGCTAGGGCTATGATGCCCATGTAAAATTCCTGAAGAATCATAGAATAGTTAGGGTTGGAAAGGACCTTAAGATCATCTAGTTCCAACCCCCCTGGGAGAGGCAGGGACATCTCCCATTAAACCATGTCACCCATGACTACGTCCAACCCAGCCTTGAACACTGTCAGCGATGGAGCATTCACAACTTCCCTGGGCAACCCATTCCAGTGCCTCACCA
>JASSUY010029563.1:0-14727 GCA_032466535.1 Forpus xanthops
GGCACCGCGCTCCCGACGGGGCTGCCCGGCCCGGCCCTCCCGGGGGCGACAGGAGGACCGGGGCCGCTGCCCGGCCCGGTGACGCCGCTCACCTGGTAGCTGAGCAGCTCCCCCACGTCCATGGTACCGGCCGGGCCCCGGGGCCGCGCGACACCACACCGTAAGGCAGGGAGAGAGGGAGACCTGGGAGTACGACACTGCCGGAAAGCGAGAGAAAAAAACACCGCACCGCCGTAAAGCGGCCGGGGCTACTCGTAGCGTGCCGAGGGCAAAGGTCGCGGCGGCCTCCGCGTGCCACCGATGCGGCAGCGGCTCTGTGTTCGTGTATCCTTCCGCCGGTCTCTAGGGCGCCGTTGGACCGCAGCGTTAACGGCTGCGCTCGAACCGTTCGAAAGCTCACCCCTGTCTAGCGTCTCAGCTTAATAAATGGGAGCAATTAAAGGGAGCCGACTTGGCCCGAGTCTGACCGGATTTATTATGCCTTGGCGTTAGAAACCAGCTCTGAGCGGCCATGTTTCCGCGCAGCGCCGGCTGCAGCTCCTGCACATCCCGGCGGGAGCCCACGCTGAGTGCTCACCAAATTAAAGATATAGATAACGTTTGGAGCAGCACCCCACGTCCCAGTGCTCCGTTACAGAGCAGCGGCATCCGTCACACCAGAACTAACGCGACAGATCTGTGTGTGGAAGATGCGATGAAGAGCTCATCACCGCATCATCTCCTCCGTGTGGAGCCTTGGGATCATCCCAGCCCGCGCACGGCCGCAGTCCCCCGAGCAGCGCTGACCCACAACAAATACCGCCATGGCTGTGAAAGCTGCGCGGTACAGCAGGAGGCCCCCGGGGCAGGCCGGCACCAGCGAGCGCCCACGGCCCGGTTGGACACGGGGCCTGGAGCCAGCGGCTCCACTGGAAGGTGTCTGTGCCCGTGGGTTGGAACTGGAGGAGCTTCAAGGTCCCTTCAACCCAAACCTTTCCATGATTCTATGGTCTGTGAATACTCTTCGCTGAGAAGGGCACCTCCCGCCTGCAGCCTCTCCTCCTTAGACAAAGGGATACAACGCAGTCGATTCACTCCCCAGGGAGGGGGGGGGAAACGTTCAGATAAACAAAGTCAGGAATTCGGGAAGCTGCTCCATTAACTGCACTAAATAAAACGGGATCCCGGTGTAAAGCAACAGTTTTGTTACAAGATATTATACATCCAACAACTAACATTCCAACTGCAATCATTAGCAAAACATTGATTACTTGTTTTAATAATTCTCTAAGCCATCCTGACAATCCTAAACCCTGTAGTCCCATGTCCAGTGGGCTTAACCACTCTTGTAGTTTTCCCATATTTTGTTGTAATTCTCTAATCATTTGATTCCAGTGCCCATTGTACTCACATATTGTTTATATGTATTTGTTGGCCTATATGGAATATATAATTGCCAATCTATTCTTAAATCTTAATAAACAATACCCTAGTCCGTAGTTTCTCACACCGGGATCTGCAGCCTCGCGGGAAGGCGCAGAAGCGCAGGTGCTGACAGAGCCCTCAGTTAGGAACTGTGGAAGCCCTGAGGCTGAGAGCCGGGAATGGGGACCAGGCAGTGGGGACAGCACCCCCGTCCCCTGCACCGTGCAGGGGGGACACCCCAAGGCCCAGGCCCAGCTGGGGACGAAGCCGGAGCATGTGGGAGCCCTCCAGGCCGTGCTGCAGCCGCAGGCAGCGCCCCAGCCTGCACGTGCCCGGTCTGGGCCCCTCTCTGCCACCAGCACCCAGAAGTGCCCCACAAAGGGTGCCCCGAGCGCGGCATTGAGCGCCGGGGGCGGCCGAACCCCGGCTTCGTTTTATTCCGAGTTCAGGTTTCAATCCAAATGCTTTGAGATCTAATTCTGAATAAATAATTGTACCGAGTAACCCCGGTCCCACGGTGATTAACTAAACACACTGAGCCGCGCAGAAATTGAATTAGTGCTGTGCGCTCAGCCGTCCCTGCCCTCCCCACGTCATGAATAGTGATGAGGGGTTATTAAGGAATGTAAATGATGCCTCAGGGGGTTGGGAGCAGGGGGGTGCGGGGTCGTGCGGGCTGAGAGGACAAACCATTAGGAAAACAGCCTGATTGAAGCCACTTTTTAATTATGTCAGCTCTGCTCTTCCGCGGGCGCTGCAGCGCTTCCGGATGCTTTCGGTGGTATTAAAATGGAGAAAAGGAAACAAGTTGGAGCTGGAATGTGAAATGAGCGTTTGCAAAGGGGAAAAGCCACCATACGGGGGATGGTGGGGCCCTGCCTGCAGCCCTACACCCTGCGGGACCCCAGCACTGCCACCAGCCCCGGACAAGGCCTCCCCGCAGCTGCAGCCCCGGCCCTGCAGTTGAGCATCGCTGCCCAGGAGCGGCTCATGCATTTTAACATGTTCTTGCCGGTGCTCCCTGTGCCACTGAGCAGCGCTGGCAGGGGCAGCTCAGTTAATGAGAGTGGATAATGGAGGCAAAGGAAGAAATCTCAGGCCAGATTGCTGCAGAAATCATGAGCCGGGGCTTGAAGCTATCCAGTTAAACTGGGAGGAAGCTTAAAGGGAAAGATGGCTTCCCCTAGCCATGTCCCACTGCAGCGGGAGAAGGGGAATGGGACAGATGTGCTGCTGGTGCTGTCCTGGGCATCATGGCCCAGCCAGCACTGCCACATCGGTGGGCTGCCTGTGAAGCACAGGGTTGTTGGGGTGATGAACATGGCACCAACCCAGCCCTGGTTGTGCCGTGGCCACCATTCAACACCACTGCCCTCTGCTTGTGCCCTGTGCCACCACCTGAAGGGCACAGGCAGCGCCAAAGTTAAACAGCCCACATCTAATGTAGTTGAGCTCCATTACTGTGGCACTACCGCTGTGTGACCATGGACAGACGGATGGCCAGGGATGGGAACACACACAGGAGCCAGTCAGGATTCAGATCTCTCCACACTGATGGCTTCATGGCTCCAGGCTGGCCTCTTAATTGCACCTGTAAATGTGAAATTACTGAAGGGTGAAATGCAAACGGGCTGGAACCTTCCCAAAGCTCACAGCAGCTCTGCGTCAAGTCCAGCTGCCAGGCAGCTCCCTCCCAAAGCCTCAGCAGGGAAGGATGGGTCACACACTGGTTCCACCAAGCTGCAGGAACCAGAAACACTGGGAGATGCCCCAGGCACCTCCTCGGGCCCCACAGGACCCCAGTGACAGAGCAGAGCCCAGAGCCAAACCTGCAGCCTTTGACACCCTCCCTGGTGCTGCCTTCCAAGGCCAGAGGGGTCCAGTGCAGCCCCTGCCGTGGTCCTGGTGGATGCCCATACCCAGGCTGCTCCCGCCATCCCGCCATGCCGGTGCTGTCACCATCCCAGCACAGCTGGAGCCTCAGAGCCAGAGCAGCACCTTATTTATGGCTCTGCTTCCCCGAGTTAAACTCCACAAAGTGTGACAATCAAAATTAAAGGTTTCTGCAGGAAGGCGGCCGGGGGGAAATCAGTGCCATGGCCGATGGAGATTTCCCAACGGTGACTTTTAAATTAAAGGGGAAAAAAATCTCTTTAATTTGGCGTTGTGCTCGGGCTGCAGCTCACTGGGCGCGTTATTACCCAGCTCAGCAAACGCTCCCAGAATTTGCTTGCACTCCAAATTACACATCTCTCTGCAAAGCAGCACACCCCCGCCTGTGCCAGCACTGGGGGCCTGTGGCATAACCTTGAGTGGTGCTGGGACCACGCTGTGGCCCCTACCCCTGTCCCTGCTCCTGGCCAATGGAAAACGGCTCCTGTGGGCCTGAATCCTGACCTGAATGCTGGGATTCAGCATGGGGACACCCACGCTGGAGTGGCCGTGCTCCAGAACCCTCACACTGGCACAGCCCATTCCCATTCCCGTTCCCAGCCCCTCCAAGTATTTCATGCTGCAAATCCAAATTGATGGGCCGGGGGTGCTGGGCCGGATGGGGCGCAGAGCTGGGGGGGGCGGGCAGCCCCAGGGTCCCCCCCTTCCTCTCCCCCCACCCCTTCAACGTGAAGCAATGAAATTATTTTTCTACTTGAGTAGTTTTCAATTTAGATTAAGAAAAATCCGCGCTCCGTTAGCGCCGCTGCGGTAAATCAGCGCCCGGGGCTGACAGCGCGATCGCTTATCGCCCGCAAGCCTTTCTTCACATTGACAGGCTCCAAGGGTGACATTGAGCGAGGGCAGCAGCAGCGCGGTGGGACACCGGCCTGGCACACGCCGCGGCACCGTGGTCAGCCCCAGAGCAGCAGTGCCCACAGTAGGCAGAGCCAGAGACACAGTGGGCACATGCGCCGCAGCAAGTACTCACTCCCATCCATTTGTCACCTCTGGTGATACCAGGACAGCCACCATGGCTGTGGCAGCACCCATCACCAGCTGCCCCATGGCCACATCAGGACCTGGTCCCCATCCTCTGTCCCTGTGCTGCCGCTGCCCTCGTACCAACACCATCAGAAGGAGAATTTGACAGAAAACAAACCCTTTTTTCCTCCCTCTGGTTGCTGCAGCTTGTTTATCGCTCGCACCGGGGCAGGCGGAGCTGTCAGTGCCTGAACCTCACTCATCCGTTTAACCTTGGGGGAAGAAACACATTTGTGCTGGATAACGTGCATCAGATGGTGGCACAGGGAGCGCCTGTAGCTGCTGCGCCTGATGGATGGGCTACAGGGGCCTCTCCTGACCTGTGCTTGTATGTTATCTGCATTGCTGCAGGAGGCTTTTCATCACACCAACAGCTCCAGCATTGCCTGCCTGGCAGGAGCTCCTCGCCAGGGACAGCTGCAGGCAGCAGCAGGCAGGAGGGGCCCAGCACCGCGGCACCATGAACCTCGTGCCCAGACACGGTCTGCAGGCTGTGCCTGGCTGCACTGGGGATGGAGGGATGGGAGCAGGCAGGCCAGGAGCAGAGCCGTGCCAAAGGGGATGGAGGAGGCACTCACCCCCAGCAGTGCCACCAACCCTGGAAAAGGGAGAGGCCAAACTGCTCCGCTTGTCCTTTGGGTGACGTTTTGCCATCGAGGGGTCCTGCAAGGGTGACAGAGAGGGGACAGACCGGGGCAGCCAGAGCCCTTGTGACAGATGAGTGCTGCCAAGTGCCAACACAAAAGCCATTTGGTGTGGGGAAATGATCGATGCTAACGCTAATTTTAAGCACAGGCAGCCGAATTCCTCCAGACAGTTGTGGCGCTCAGGATTTAGGGCACAGCTGGTGAGTTCAGATAAGGTGTGAAATCAGCCCAGCGTGCAGGGTGTTACTTCATAATGGATGTCTCGTGATGGATGGGGTGGCTCCATGATACAGCCTCCACATTTGGAGCCTTTCAAATCTCTTTCCATCAATCCTGGTCCCTGCCAGGCGGTGGGGAGAGGAGCCAGAGCGGGCAACATGCCAGGACATTGCTGCTCGCTCAGCACCACTCCTGGATCTGGGATCACCTTGCCATGGTGAGCAGGATCTGACCCACGTGGGCCGCGCAGGGACATAGCACCAGCCCCAAATATTTATGGTGCAAACGACAGTGGATATGGCAAATGCTGTGCTTGTCTGGAGAGTTTAATCTTTCCTCTGACCTTACAAAAGCATCTGCTTGTGTTGAGATTCTAAATTCACTTCTTAACTCACCCATCACGTGTTCCACACTGCGTTCATTTCTCCTCAAGCAAATGAGTTTGGTATTTGCCCTTTTCCAGTTCAACCGCCACACGATGCGTCCTCCTGCAGAGCTGCATTGTCATGACACAGTCTGGGAGAGCCCTTGCGCACAGCAGGAAGGCATCACAGACACCATCTCATGGCTGTTCCCCCCTTTCCCATCCCACAGCTGGACACTCCCGAGGCAGGAGCACCAGCAGCCCTCACATGGCACGGCACAGGCTGCTGCGGGTCCCATCCCCTGGCAAGCAGGACTGGCCATGGGACAGGCGGGGAGAGCGCATGGTCTGCTTCACGGTGCAAAGCACCACTGATTTATTGCCCAGGAAACGCTTCACATAGGTAACGTATTTAAAGGAACTAATTAGAATTGTATTAATATTTATGGACCTTATGGAGAAGCTGATAGGCGCTATTGGAGGGTATTAACTGCTATCTTATCCTGGGCAGGACTGTGGCATTTGGAGGCAGCTTTAATTGTGGTAAAAGCAGTGGAGATGTCGCCAGAAGGCGCTGACAGCGCTCACCCGACGCTGCACGTCCAAACCGTGTCTGCAGCGCTAATGAATCCCGGCTGGAATTAATCACCCTGCCCACGTGCTCCCCCTCAGCATCCCTCCGAGCATCCCCGCAGGCAGGGACGGGCACAGCCCCTGCCCAGGATGGGGGCTGGGAAAGCCGGAGCTCCCCCTCCTCCAGCACCTGGAGCTGCAGCACAGTCCCCGCGCTGGATGCGATGCTCCCGGCCCTGCCGCTGCAGTGCTCCCATCCATCCAGCCCGGAGAAGGGCCGGGACCAGGCAGCCCCCGGCTCATCCATAACCAGCTCCCTGCCCGCGCCCGACCTCTCGCTATAGCAAAGTTCACATCAATTTTCCTTCCCCTCATTTGTCTGTAAACCACGAAGAAAAATCACTGCCGTCTGCCCACATCAGGCGCCGCGGTGATGTATGGCTGTAATAAAAACCCCATTTTGGGAGGCCGCTTGCCTGTGCCACCAGCCAGCACACCATGCATGCTACGGGGCTGCCACCAGGCCTCGAACATCCGGCCCCTCCCAGCCCCGGCCCCCCACACCACCAACTTGGCACCACCACAGCCAGTGGTTATGGATCAGAGCTGTTACCGAGCAGCAGCCTGCATGGCGTCATTCAGGTGCCATTAACCCCCAAGAGCTGGATTGTGGGGCACAGCAAGACAGAGGCTGGGGACAGGAGTCAGTTGGGGACGGGTTCAGGGTGCTGGGGAGGAGATGCTGGCCCCATCCCTCCCCCCCAGGAGCTTTCATCTCAGCAGCTGCCGCGGTGCCCGCTCGGGGCCGAGCAGAGCAGGGGAGGAAGGAGCTGAGCAATCGATCGCTCTTCGAGGAGGTTTTTCATCTCCCCTGCTCCTGATTCCTCACTGTCTGTGCCTGCAGAGCTGCCCCGGGCCCATGGGGAGGGTGCGCGGCTCTGACACTGAGCCACCGAAACCCGGGTTATAAACCCTCTAACCGTGATGGGTTAGAACCTGAGCAAACACCACCTGAGGCTCCCGGCCCCGGGACCACCGCGGTGCTGCAGGAGCATCACCCCCCAGTTCGGCATCAGCTCCTCGGGACTTCCCCGAGCGCTGCCCCGACTCTGGGGCTCTCCCGCGGCCTCCCCGGGATTCCTCACCCGATGCAGGGAGGGCAGCGCGGACCCGGTGCAGCCTCAGCCCCGTTCACCCCGGAACCGGCCCGAGGGAGCGGCCTCTGCTCCGCGGCTGCTTAAGTACCGGCAGGGAGCCCCGGAGCGCTCTGACGGAGCAAGAGCCTCCTCTGCCGGCCGGAGCCCGGGGTGCTGCGCTGGGACAGGGACACAGGACACGACCCCGCATGGGCACCCGCAGCCGGGGGAGGCTGCAGCCCCCAGAGCCAGGAGCCACCAGCCCCAGCCAAAGGACCGGGTGCTGCTCGAGGGACACTGGTGACTCCTAACATCAGCACCGCGGTACGTGCCACGTCAAGGCAAAGGCATCGCTTAGAGACTCTGTGCACATGAACAGGGTCGGGGCTGCTTCCACAGCCCTGGTGCTCTGGCCAATGGTCCCTTTGTTTCAGACAGCTTCAGTGACAAAAAGTGCCTTTGGCCGCTCGGAGCAGGGATGACGCAAACAGGAATTTCCCCAAGTGGGGACACGCGATCGTTGAGCTGTAAAACCCCGAAGGAGATGGCAGAGCTCACGTTGGCCTCGGCACAAAGACAGCTCCTTCCAGCCGGGCTGGCCTTGTGACAGCCCCGGGGCAGGGACAGTCCCCGGGTCCCCCCCTCTGCCCGACCTCAGCCACTCGGTGGGGCACGGTGAGAGGTGCAGACCCATTTGGTGGGGTCTCAGGGCACAGCAGTGGCAGCGCCGCAGGGTCCCTGCGGGCACAGATCGGAGCTCAGCCTCAGCACAGCCACCCTCCACTGTGCCACGCTCCCCGTGTCCTGCCCGCTCTGAACCTTGGGCTCCTGCGCAGATCCGTGCATGCGGAGGTGGAAGGCAGCCCCGGTGCTGACCCCGTCAGAGCCCCCCTCTGCCGGGACGTGACGGCAGCAGCCGCCCCACGTTGGAATGGTGCTCGGAGCACGGTACGGGCTGCGGGCGCACCCAGCCTGGCACGTCACACACTGCGCTCCCCTGAGGCCACACTCGTCCTCGGGACGTCGGCTTCACCCGGGGCTCCGTGAGATGCGGACACCGAGCTGGGACCCGGCAGCCAGGCCTGGGGCTATGTGTGGGTATGGCTGGGGACAGACCCCGAGCTGCTCCGTCCCAGAACACCGTGTGCTGTGCTGCCCGGGCGGCCACTGCCGCACGGGACCGTTCTGCTCAGTTCCTGTCCCATGAACTGCTCTAACCACTTGTGACACATGGGCAGCACTTGACACTGGTGGTGTTCAGTCCCACAGCTTGGTGAGGGGACCGACCACCTCTGACCCCTACGTGTGGGTCCGCCCAAGCACCCCCAGCTCCTGCAGTCGCAGCAGAAGTCCCATCTGCACCCTCTGGGTCACTCTGAACATCCCAGCCTTCCTCCTGTCCCCTCTTTCCCAAGCCCCAGGGCTCCAGCCCCTTCCTCCAGGCTCCCCATGGCCACGGGGGAAGCCCCAGCCCACGGCCGCATCTCCCTGTGCCCCAGTGGGGTGTTTCTGGGTGCTGTTGGTGCCGCCATCCCCACCCCAGCAGCAGCCCCGCTGCCGCAGCTGGGCCGGGGCTGTGGTAAATGATTCTCAGGCAGTAACATGTCGTGGGGCTGTCGCTGCCTCGGGCACAGCTGAGCCACAGCCGAGTTTCGGCACATGAAGGTTTATGTGTGCGCGGCCCCTCCCCAGCCCCACGCGGATATAAACCCCCGACGACCCACGCTGCCCATCGGCACCTGCAGGAAGCACCATGAGGACTGCCATCCTTCTGCTCTTGGGCATCCTCGCCCTGTGCACCCGCATACAGCCAGATGCTGCGGCTCCCGCCAACACCGGTGAGTGCTCAGGGGGCACAGGGCAGCCGTGGGGCTGACCCAGGCTGCGGTCCTGCATGGGATGAGCAGGTCAGAGCGATGGCAGCAGAGCAGAGCCAGGCCCTTCCCCAGCTCCGGGCACCCCACACACCACCAAGGCTCCGGCTCTGCAGCGGGAAGGGGGACCACCGTGGTCTGCAGAGTGCAGGCAGCACAGGCAGGAGGGGGTGTGGCAGCAGCAGCATGGTGGGAGCCCCTGCCTGCACCAGCATTCCCCTGCCAGTGGGTGCTTATCCGGGCCCCAGCAGGGGCCTCTGGAACCGGGCAGGATCAGGTAATGCCCATGCATCAGTCCATGCATTCGGAGCAGGGACCTCGAGCTGTGACTGCCTGGGCCCGATATCTCCCGGAGGAAGGGGTGTCCTTCCTTCCCCTGCTCTGTGCCCCTGCGGGAGGCTGGTTACCAACCGGGGGCACCTTGCCTGGCCCTTTTAATCATTGACACGCTCCCTCCCAGGGAGACGTGACTCCAGCACCTTCTCTGCTGCCACGAAGGAGCCGCAGTCACCCCCAGGGCTTAGGTGCAACCAGCATGACCAGGCTCGGTGGCGGCTGCTGCCACCCAGGGATGTTTCAGGGAAGAGCCTCTGGGTTTGGGCTCAGGGCCGCTGATCCCACATCCCCAGCCAGGATCCCCCCGGGACATGCATTGGGATGGGGGCACCATGCTGGCGGACCCCTGCGCTCCCTGCAGCCATCCTCAGCCTCTGTCCAGGAAGTGCCTGGAAGAGCCAGGGTGGGGACGGCAGCATCCTGAATGCCACACACTGGGGACAGGAGCCAAAGCGTTTCTATCTTCCGGAAAGTGATGCCGACTCGCCAACAGCTCCAGCTGGCTGGGGACAGCTCCAGCCGGATCGGCCGCTCAGCAGCCACTGGGCACACTGGGGGCAAGGTACAACCTTGGGCAAACCCGCCAACACCCACACTGCTCCCCATGGCTCTCGCCTTCCCTCTGGTTTCCCCCTCATCTCCTGCCACGTGCCTGTGCCTGGGCTTCTGCCTGCTCCCATCTGGCTGCTCCAAGGCAGCCATGCTGCTGGCATCCATCCTCACAGCATCCCCGTGCCGGCTGCTCACCACCAGCACTAAGGCCATGCCACATGCTGGGGCAAAGCAATCACACCGTCAGAGCGGGGCAATGGTCCTCGGAGGAAACGCCTCTGGCACAGGAGCAGCAGCTCAGCTGCAGTGGGACATGGGGCATCCCCTGCCCTGGCAGCAGGGACTGTACCACGGCGTAGGCAGCATTGGAATGGTGGCAGTGCCGCTGCTCCAGGCTCTGGGTGGGCTCTGTCCCTGCACAGATCTGGCAGGGATGGCACAGGTCCCTCAGGTCCAGCCTGGATGACGGAGGCCGTAGCCAAGGCTCCTGTGTGCAGCAGTCATGTTACCACCCACATCCCACCCCCGCCACAGGAGCGCTTGTCCCGGCCCTGGCCTGGGGGCCACTGGGCTGCAACACCCTTTATTCACAGAGTCCCAGCATCAGCCCCGGGCAGACACATCAGTCCAGCCCAGTTCCCCGATGCGCTGTCCCCAGTGGGGCCCAGTCTCATGGGCACAGTGGGAGCATCCCACCCGCCCGAGCGTGCCTGGGTCCTGGCACCAGCCCCAGCGGCTCCACTGCTCTCTCAGCACCCAGCCCTTTCCTATCCCCACTGGTCGGATCCTGTTGGTGTAGTGCAGAGCAGTGTTGGTGCAGGCACTGGTCCATCCGCACCAGCTCCTGTTCCTGCACAAACACCGGTGGCAGGGAGGGGACCGCAGGCAAAGGCAAACAGTTACTGATTTACTGCTGCATTGTTGATTGTGGGGTTAAATTACCTGGAGACGGACCCCGGCAGAGTGGACACTGGCTCATGATTCCGGCAGGGACCATGTCCCAGCCCCACATGCCCCTGGCCACGCAGGTCTGCAGGATGCTCCAGCCTGGAGCTGGGTCTGCCCCTGGTGCCTCTGCCAGCAACAGGAGCACATCACTGGAGATGGGGCAGGCCTCACCCTCTGCCCTGTGCAGGCTCAGCCTGTGACCATACCCAGGATGGGCCCCAGGGAGCTGGAATGCTCTGGGATTGACCTCCAGCAACGGGGTCCAGCCCATGCCCCCCAACAGACAACACCGGCACCAAGCAGGAGGACCCTCATTGCAGCGGCATCCAAACAACCAAAGGTGTTGAGCTGACACCGGGAGCTGCGGTCCAAGGGGGTCCCTGAGCTCCCCGTGCAGTGTGCTGGGCATCAGGAGGAATTAAAGCCACCACTGGCAGCACCCAGACAGGAACCGGCAGGGCAGCGAAGTGCTGAGAGCGGGACAGGAGAGCGGCTGCTCCAGGCTGCGTGGCCATTGCAGCAAACAAAGCCCGGCTCGATGCTGAGTCCCGGTGTGCCGGAGGGCGCACACAGTCTCGGGAGGGGTATCCCAGACACCGCCGCGCAGAGGGGCTCCGGATCCTGCGGCACCGCCGTGCCCGGAGCACCGGGCGCACAGCCAGAGCGTGCCGGCTGCTCGCTCCCCACCAGCCACTCGCCCAACCGGTGCTGCCGGATGGTGCGGGCCGCATCCCCGGGGCTGCTGAGGCTGCGAGGATGGCGGGGGCTGCACGCAGAGGCTGCGGGGGATACCGGGGTGGGCGCCGGCCGGGGGCACAGCGCTGGAGAGCCCTTCAGTGGAGGAGCGAAAGCTGGAGGAGGACAAGCGGCTGGAGCAGAGCCGGGCGAGTGGCAGCAGCCCCGATGCACAGCGCCAGCACCAGTGGCTCAGGCTGCGGGCTCCCCTCGAGCTCAAGACCGCGGCATTGCGGTGGCAGGATGAGTGTGAGCAGGGGGGGACCACGCACCCCCCGGTGCGCCCGCGCCAGCGGTACCAGCGGCATCCCCTCGGCTCCATCACCGAAGCCTTCCTCATGCCACGGCAGCGCCGTGTCCCCTGGCTGGGCGCGGGGTCCGAGGGCTCGGGCGTGCGGCGCTCGGGGCCGCGCTCCGCCGCTCTTCCTGCCCGGCCAGTTCCCGGCGCGGCCGCCCGCTCTCCTCCAGGCTCCCCCTCCCTGGTCGGCCGCCAGCAGCGGCAGATACCTGATACTCGGGTTGTGCAAGCGCGAAGGGGGAGCCTGGCCCTGCCCGGCCCCGGGAGCCACCCGGAAGGCCGAGCCCTCCGCCCGCCCGCCGCCCCACCTGCACAGGAGCTTAAAGGCCGCCGGGCGGCCCGAGGCGCAGCGCCGGTCCCGCACCATGCCCAAGGCCCGCAGCGTGCTCGTCCTGGCCGGGCTCCTGGCTCTCTGGGCAGAGCTGCCGCCAGCATCCGCCCAGAATGTCACCAGTGAGTATGAGCGCACGGCTCGGCACGGCTCGGCACGCCCCGGGCCAGCAGCCAGCATCACTCAGGGCCTGCCGGGGTGGGGGCCGGGGCCGAGAACCGGCGGCGCCCGGCGCGGTTGGGCTGAGCAGCATCCCTGGACCCAGCCCTGGTCCTGCGGCAGCATCTCCCGCCCTGGTGCCCACCCATGGCCTCCACCTTTGCCTTGCAGCAAAAGCCGGCGTGTGCCCAGAGCCTGCGACAGAAGCAGTGAACTGCACGGTGGGGTGCCAGTCCGATGGCGACTGCGAGAGCACCCTCAAGTGTTGCCCGGCGGCCTGCGGCAAGGCCTGCCAGAAACCCGACGGTAACGCTCCCTCCTGCCCACGGCCCAGTCCAGCCCAGCCGGCGGCACCGGTGCTCCGGGGTGTGGGCCCTGGGCTCCCGTTGTGCATCGCCTGTAGTGTGGTTATTGGGTCTGAGCAGAGACCCCGGCGGGGCTGGGGGGTGCTCCCAACGACCGCGCTCACCCTTCCTCCTCCCAGCAACACGGGACCGGTGCAATGGGCACTGTCTGTGCCATTCCCCTCGCAGCCCTCATTACCTGCTCAGCCTGGTGGGCAGCAGCCAGCCCAGGACGTGGGCATGGTCCTGCCTCCCAGCCGTCATCCCTGGCCCTGCATGGACACAGCCCCGTGCTGCCCGGCTGAGCTCACTCTGCGCTGGTCCTGCTGGAGAACAGCCCCAGTGAACGGGTGCAGGAGTAGAGATCTCCGGTGGCAAACAGACGGATGGGAACCTGAGGCCCTGGGACCTCCGTAGCCACCTGCAGGAGCAGAGCTGGCCCGGCTGTGCTGCAGTGCTGCTGGCAGGCAGCTGGACAGGACGGCAGGGACCCCGCGCACTGGGCACAGGCTGGGGGAGCTTGTGTCCCCAGCGAAGCCCTGGCTGAGCCCACACACCGCAAGTGCACAGCAGGGCCTGGCCATGGCAGCTGGGGGGGAAAGTGGGGTCAAGGCACTGTCACGGCTGCATGTTCTGTGCCACCGGGTCAGGCTGTGCCATGCGCCCGGGGGTCTGCTGGCCCGGATGAGGGTCCCTCCGCTGTGGCAGTCGGGGGCTAGGCCATGCCCGTGGCTCCGGGGACTGCAGGGTCGGCCCTGCCCCGTGTGCTGGTGGTGGCAGGGCTCAGGCCTTGTCCCTTTGCCGTTGCAGAGAAGCCTGGCACGTGCCCACCCGTCAGCCCCGGGATCCCCATGCTGGGCGTCTGCACAAACCAGTGCAAGTCGGACTCCAACTGCTCCGGGAACCAGAAGTGCTGCAGGAATGGCTGCGGCAAAGTGTCCTGCGTGACACCCCTCCACTGAGGTCAGTCAGGTGCCCGGGGATCCTGCAGCCCCCACGGCCCACCCTTTGACAGCTCTTTGTTCCCTTTGCAGGCACAGCCGCCTCCTGCCAGCCCAGCTACAGGGGAGCTGCTGCCCGACGTGAGTCCTGCATGCCCAGGCCCTGGCCCTGCACCATCCCCCTGGCTCGGAGCCTTCAGCCTCATCCTCCTCCCTGGGGTCCCCTGCATTCTCTCCAATAAAGCAGCCTCTCCCTGACACCCCCCCGGTTGCCTCTCTGTACTGCTGTGCTCCTAATGGGCAGCATCCTGCCCACTGCTGGTGCCGATGCTGCCTGGAAGGGCTCCACATGACAAGCACCATCACTGACTGGTTGCACGGCATCTCCAAGGGTCGCAGCCTCCACCACGGCCTCCCTTTCTGCGCAGACAAGCTCAGAGCGGGGCCAAGGTGCAGCCCCAGCAGTGTCACATGGGAGCAGACCCGCTCTCCGCTCTGCAATGCCGCGCAGGCAGGACCGGGGACGGGGCACCGCTCCCTGTGTCCCATCCCTGCAGGTGTTCCTTCCCAGGAGCCGCTCACGGGTCACTGCTGACCTGGAAAGGGCTCAGTGCGGAGGATGCACCACTGCGAGCCCAGCGCTGCCCCCGCAGCCTCCCCTGAGCAGGATTGTTCGTGCCGGCGCTCCCATGGTGCCCACACGGCGCTGCCGTGGGAAGGAGCAGCTCGGTGCTGCCGGACCCCCCCCCAAGAGGGTTTAAATCCCGGCGCTTGGGCGCAGCCCCGGCTCTGCTCCCCGACAGCAGCGCCATGCCGGGCGATCGCAGCCTCCTCCTCCTGCTGCTGCTGTCCATGGAGCTGCCGCCCGCCCCGGCCCAGCACCGCCGCCC
>JASSUY010029564.1:0-27137 GCA_032466535.1 Forpus xanthops
GTGAATGCTCCATCACTGGCAGTGTTCAAGGCCAGGTTGGACAGAGCCTTGGGTGGCATGGTTTAGTGGGAGGTGTCTCTGCCCATGGCAGGGGGTTGGAACTGAATGACCTTAAGGTCCTTTCCAACCCTGACTGTTCTATGATTCTAAGAAGATCAGGTTTTTCCCTAGAACAAAACTCCTTAAAACACTGTTCGAGAACATTTGCTCAAACACCAGTAAGTGATATGGTTTCAGCAGCAGTTTTCCATTGGTCTGACATATTTGTAAATACGAGTCAGTCCATGGTCGGATGAATTTTGCCTTTCCAGTCTGCGAGTTTATTGTCCATTAATAATCATCAGTATCCATTTCATTCTGCAGGAATGAAGGGATTTAAGCACTAGTGTGTTACTGGGAGCAGCACTTCGCTGGTTTCTTGCCCTGGAGAAAATGATTCTGTCTCTCCCTGTCATCCTAGCAAGGCTGGGGTGGATAGATGACACCACACCATGGAAATTGCTCGTGGTTCAGGAGTTTAAGCATGTGCTGGGCTGTGGGGAACCCGTGTTTGCTCTCTGGCACTGGAGCTCCTTGCTTGAGGCAGCTCCTCATTAAATATAGGAAGTTTGCGAGACCATGGAAGAAGTCTTCTTCCGTGCTTTGTACACATGCTTCAAAACACCTTTTGCTTTTCTCCTTTCTGAACCACACAATCTCATTTTAAACCTTTCCCCCTAACACTTCTCTTTGCTGTTCCTTTCGAAAACCATAGAATCCCAGAGCTGTCTGTGTTGGAAGGGACCTTAAATTCCAACCCCTGCCATGGGACACCTTCCATAGAGCACATTGCTCCAACCCCTGTGTCCAACCTGGCCTTGAGCACTGCAGGGATGGGGCAGCCACAGCTTCTCTGGGCACCCTGTGCTAGCGCCTCAGCACTCTCACAGGGCAGAACTTCTTCCTTATATCTGGTCTGAACCTACCCTCTTCTCATTTAAAACCATTCCCCCTTGTCCTATCACTACAGGCACTACCAAATAATCTGTCCCCATCTCTCTTATAAGCCCCCTTTCAGTATTGAACAGCCTTCTGTGCTACTAGAGACGCAGCAACTGAAATGTAATGCAGCATTGAAGCATAACTCATTCTGTGGAATGACATTAAAATACCTTTGGTCATGTTTTCTTTAAGCATTGTTAGGTTGTTTGGGCTATCAGGTGGCAATAGTGCTCTTAGAGGCAAACAGCCAGTCCTGGAGCCTGTGCAGGGTCCCATGCAGCTGAGCAGAGATTATCAGACAGGCCCGTGGTGAGAAGTGGGTGGTTGCAAAGGCTGTGATTAGCTTTAGTTCCCAGGGTGGAAAAGCTGCTTGGGAAAGAGGCTGTGATTTTGAGCTGAGATTCCTGGAAGATGAAACTGTCCCTGTTCCAAGGCTGCTATCAATAAGATAAATTAATAATAATAATAAAGGAAAGATACCAAACCAGCCCCCACACTCTATTAGAGAAAGGATCTGCAAAGCCCTGGGGCTCTGCTGCAGCTCAATCGGGTGAAGCAGAGTGACAGGGTGAGATGAGATACCAGAGGGAAAGACCACCCAAATGACAGCTTGCATCTTGTAAGTCATTCAGCAGAGACAACTGTGAAATCTGCATTCGCTTTAATGAGTTTTAATGGCTTTTGAACACTAACATTCTTTTTGGCAGGTTTGTAATGCTCTGCCTCACTACCTGCTATATCCCAGTGTTACATGGCAGGATTTCTTTGCCTCAGGAGCATACAGAGCAGTAGGTTTGGGCTCTCCTTAGTACACCCAGGCTTTCTCTCTGTGGCCATAATCACGTGCAGAGCTCCCTCCAGAAACACATTGCTTCGTGTTTCAAGGGGTTTTGATTTACAGCTCATGGGATGCAGAGCAGTTCTCCTTCGAGCCCTACGATGGCACAGGGGCCACAATCAGCCAACGCTGTTTGCCTTGCAAAAAGGCCACGAGCAGAAGGAGCTGCAGCACTCTGCTCTGTGGCAACAGCTCCCCAGGGCAGACTTTGCTGCCGAATCCTTAGAGCCTGTCAGAACCTTGCCAGGGCCAAGCTGTGCCATGGTGTGAGCCTCAGGCGGCCCCCAAAGGGTCTGTTACAGCGCAGGGAACAAGAGATCCTGTGACACAGATTAAAGCGGGAGATCTGTGGGGTTTCATTAATTGTCCCTTTTGGTACTTCTCCTTAAGAGTAAAGGGGGGGGGGAAAGCCCTGTGAGCTCCCTGAAAGGCTCCAAGGCCAGCTGTAGTTAGCTGATAACTTCCTTTATCCCAAGTCAAATGGCAGTCTTTGGCTGCAGCGAGGTTAACGTTTTGCCTGATGAGTTATCTCTACACCAATGCCAGGGTACGGTACTCTTAGCTAGCAGGAGGTAAGTCTCCCTACGGACCTGAACAGCTCAAATTTAGGTTTTGCTGCTTAACATCGCTGAGGTGTGCTGGGGGAAATGAAGCTCAGTGCAGAAGGGCAAACGAGGCAGAGCAGAGACAGGGCAGGAGGCACTGTTAGGTCCAGGATTTAGGGAAAATCAGGAGAGAGACATTTAAGAAACCCTTTTTTTTGTCATGCTAAAGTAAAGACAACAGGATCTGGGAATAAAGGACTGCAATGGACCACACTCAACATCCACATCAGTTCCTTGACTTAACAGAAACATGAGAGGCATTTAGTCCAGGGCACCCACCTCCCACTCCTCCCATCCACTGCTATCACAGAAACCTCCCAGCACCTTACAACACACAGGCCCACCATTGTAATGTGCACGAGCATCACTAATGTCGAGTTTCCTGCAATAGCAAGGAATTTGCTGGGGGAAATCCACAGTGATCCCCCATGCGTGCACCAAAGACCCCTCTCTTGTGACCTGAGAGAGGTTATTTCTGCACCCTAAATCAGACAGTTTGTTTAACCCAGGGCATGGAGCCATGATCTATCCACCAGGCATCCAAGAGATTTTAATAGCCCTAGGAGCAGAGTGTGAGCTTTGCTCAACATCCTGTTTCTAGCTGAGGCCAATTTCCACTGTTTCTGAGGAAAGGAAAGGAAAAGGAAGAAAACCTCAAACCCAGAAGCTAAATTGTGCTAAAAGGGTCAGGAACAAATCCTTTCTTGCCCCTGTGGCCGAGCTGTAGAACTCCTGAAGAATGGAATTGATATCATATAAAACCAGCACAAGCAAATAGGAACTAGCAGTTGCTCATTCCCCTTTTGCTCTCCTCTCCATCTTCAGGATACATCAGACAATGGGATTTGACTGAATAAGATGAATGTATTTTCAGGTTATTTTTCAGGCTGTTTTCATACAAAATGCTCTCCTGATCTGTGTAACACTGAGTAGGGAAAAGCAGAGTGTAGCTGGCCTCTTTTCTTCCTGAGTAAATTGAGGCCACGTGTCTCACCCTCATTAGCTCCATCAAGCCAAGCAGGTATCTTCTGACCCCAGCCCAGCTGTGCACAGGTTTCAGTTCCCCCTTCCAGGATATATACACAAAAAGCACCGCCTAAACCTCTTCCCCCATAACAATGAACTCATAATTTCTCTCGCACCTCCTTCAATACGTATTTCATGAAACTGAAGGAATACTCTCTGGATACAAACCAGAAGCAATTACCTTCAAATCGTGAAAGCCCCGATTCCTTGTAACCTGGCATGCATCCCACATCACCTCATATGCAAACCTGGGGAAGCTCGGGCACCAATTCCTGCTGCCGCTGCTCAGGAAGCAAGCATCGTTTGAGCCTTCATCCCTTCCCTCTACCCAGGCACCCATGAGACAACGGTCGTGACTTTATCCCTTACCCAGGGGCCTGCAAACGTAGAGCTCAGATGCTACAGCAAACAGATAAGATACAGGCAGATAAATTCTGTTCCATTCCCCAGACCACCCATGGCATACTTTCAGTCTTGATAGCTGGCATTTGATAGGACCTGCTTTAAGGTGTGAAAAGTCCAATAGTAATCTTCTGTATACAGACATATCCATGTACATGTGTGTATATACATGCGTATGAGTGTGTATACCCACGAATACACATTTATAGGAAGTAACCAGCAATTACAAGAGAAAAGCCACAAGTTAATGTATGTAATCATGTCAAATCCCCAAAGCAATAAAGGGAAAACCGCCTCTGCTCCATGTTTCTGCTGGGTGAAGTCGAGCAGTCAGCTCTGCAGCAGAATGCCTCCCTGGGATGCCTCTGTTCCCACGGCAAAGCTCTCTCCCACTCCTCCCTGATGCCACTGGGCACATCTCAGCTCAACCGGGCCCCCAGCCCTTTGCAATTGCTCCGCTGGCTCCCATCTCCATCCCAAACTGCTCCAGGATGCTGTAGCCAAAACACTCCCCTCTGACTCTATGCAATCACCTTCCCCAATCCCCTTCTCCCCTGCAGAACAGGGTAATCAAGAGAAGACAATTAATGGGATGTGAGCTCCTTTCGGAAGCTGCAAGCCTGGAGCCTGAGGTTAGGGAGAGAAGGGGGGAAAACCACACCTAATTATGAGTGTGCAGAAAAGAGCTGGCCTGTAGGAAATGGGAAGATTACATGCTGAAGGAATTGGCAGATAGCTGCAAGACAGGCAGTCTGAACTGAATTACCTCTTGGCACGGTGACTCCTCACTTGTTACCTTCATTTAAAATCGTTATTGTCTTCCTTCCTGATGATCCTTCAGGGGACTCCAAATCACCCTTTGCCTAAGGAGCGGCCTGGAAATTCCTGACCATAGTGCAGGAGGAGGGGTGAGGGAAAGGATGGACAGCACATTCAGTGCTGGGCTATCCAGGTTAGACAGAAGTGAAAACGACCGTTGGAATAGAGCTAGAAAGGAAGGCTAAGTACCCACCTGCCCTTGGGAATGTGCCATCCTTCCCTTCTGCTGAGCCCAGGACCATGTCTGCATCCCAGCCAAGGCTGCAGGGCTGCATCTGCAGCAGTCCCTGTGACAGCAGAGCTGCATTTGCAGCATCCCTGCATCTGCATCTGTGCAGCAGCAGCATCCGTGCAGCCAACTGCATGGGAGATGCATCTCCAGCTGCATGGGAGATGCAGCTCCAGCAGCCCTTGCAGGGAGCAGCAGCACAACCCCAAATTGCCTCTGCCCGATGCAAACCTGCCTGGAGGTTTGCAGCCTTAAATACAGCTTAAAACAACTTCACAGGAGCCATACTGAGCTGACAGCTCCTAATTAACCACTTGACCTAGAGGTCACGCTAAATTGGAGCCAATTGAAGAAGACCTCACCTATATATCACTGATCAGGGTAACAGAACCTCCTGCTTAGAAACATGGCAATATATTGTAAAGGTGAGCAGGCAGAACAGTTGCAGTTAGCCATGGCCTGTGTTTTTATAGAATCCACCAACATAATTCAACTTGGAAGAAAGGAATGCTTTCAGTTGGGAAACTTTTGCATTCACTTTAAGGCTTAATTTCTTTTCAGTTGCCTGGTTGTTTCTCCTTTAAACAGAAAGGAAATCATTCAGCCAGCAGACATTGTAGTGATGAGCAATGGAGGAAATGGCTAAACAGCTGGGTTTGTGTATGGTATTTTTATGACCTCTGTCTTACTGGTATTCTCCTTCCATCAAATACTCGTTATTGAATTCTGATGCCTTCCTTTCCATATGAAACTGCAATTATTTGCTCTGCCTGTGAACAAACCACAACTGCAGCGTGCTTGAGAGAGTGAACAGGCTCAGAAATCACTGAAACCGAAGTGCAGAATGTATGCAGTGATTTGAGCCTTCCCAATTATCAGTAAGTATTTATATACGAACTATCCCCTCAACAATAGGTCTGATAGCAGCTGCCTTAGCAAAATAAACCCAGCACTGCAGGAAGCCCAATTCTGAACAGAAACAACGCCAATTTCATGCACCAAGATGTGGAAGTGGCAGTCAATCTTCTTCCGAGCCAGAAACAAACACAGCCTAATTTATCCCATGGATTCACCCTTATCAGCCATACAAAGGAAACATCCCTACCTTGGGCACTGCCAATGGAGAAAGTGGTTTTCCAGCTTGTTGTGGTATTTTGGTCTTAGCCAAATGCTTTACTGTACGTTATAGCACTTGCACAGCAAATCCCAGACTTAGGTGCCAGCCCTGATCATGGCATCATTGGCTTACAAATAAAGCTCAGTTTAAGTCTCTAAACGAAGGCACTGCAGAGCCTGAGCGGTTTCTGGGCTGTAGCAGAGCATGTCTGCTCTGCTGTGACATAGGATTTAAACAAGGGTTAACTCTGGGGGAGGAAATCACACACTAGAGGCCACTGATGGTGATCCAATAGTAGCAGCCACAAAGCCAGATGCATCTGCTGGATGAGGAAGCTCTGCAACCGGCATCACACAACAAGCTGCATGCTATTGTCACTGCCTGATGGAAAACAAGAAGTCACCCCAGGTACCTGGCAGCAGTGGGTCAAACCTGGTCTCAGAGAGCATCCAAGATGAGGCGTCCACTTTGACCCAAGGCAGCTTCCCCTTGCAGATAGAATGCTTTTTCCAACTTAAAACTCCTTCGATGCAGTGTAACCCATCGTCCCTGGACCTCTCCCCAGTGGGTATGGAGAGGAGGGCTCTTCCCTATTGCGGCAATTTATCATATACTGGAAGACACAACAATACAAGAGTGAGCTCTTTTTGGCCCCAGCAGGAGATTGGCTTAATAATGACTATTCTAATTGGCCTGCAATTCACCCTTTCCTTAGCACTTCTAGTGTCCCCTAGGGATATGGTTTCAAATTTAAAGTGTGAATCCCAGAGGCAGATCCCCTCTCCATCCTCCCAGGTCCTGCTCCCTACTCCATGTATCCCTTCCCATTTGTTTCGCTGCTTTATTTTTAGAGCCAAAGAAAAGAAACGCTACAGAGGCGTTATTCTTTGCAGAGAAGCTGGTTGGTGGAGGTGCCATCTGTGTGTCCCACTCGGGTCACTGGCCGTGGGCTCACATACCAGGGAGGACAAGGAGGACTTGTTTTGTGGGCTGGCAGCATCTCTTTGCCTGCCCACGAGCCAGCACAGAGAGGTCAAGTGTTGTGGGCTCCTGTGAGCTGAGAGCTGTAGATGTTAAAGCATTTGGCCTCATTCTTCACAAGCCAAATGTGTCTTGATAAATCAGAGCCAGCTTCACACTGGGGACGTGCGGGGATCGTGGAGTTTGTGTTTGTTTAATTACTGCATCTGGGTTTGCTCCACTTTGGCTCCTTGTTTCCACTTATCGGAATACAAAATAAGAGTAGAGCTTCCCCAGGACCCCAGAAGAAAGAAGGAGTGTGTTTTTCCAAGAGAGGGAATCTCTGCAAACCATCAGTCTATCTGCAGGCTGAACAAGCCGATACGGCCCAGAGGTCAGGCAGGATAAGGTCACAGTCATATCTCACGTAGGAAGAAGACCTCTTACAAAGTGTATTTCTACCCCATTCCAAGGCTCTGGTCTTGCAGACCTTAAAGGTTACTGCTGCCTACAGCATGCATGAATGCCAATCTTTTGTAGGGGGCTGAATTCAACCCTGTAGGTGCTTCCATCTCCTGGGATGATGTGGGAGCAAGCCTGATGGGATGTCCTTCACGCATGCAGGATAACAGCCTCCTCCTTGCAGCTCTGCCATAGGAACACCCATAAAGGCAGGAGGACTCCAAATACAACACCACACAGATGGGAAGCTGAAGCTGGAGTTCAACCCTCTATGCAGAAAGAGAACATCACAGAGATTTGTTGGAGGGGGTTTCAGGGGCTTGAGGCCAAACGCTGTTGAGGCATCATCTGAGCTTCAGGGAGTCACTTCTGGTCATGCTTGCAGTAACGCCTGCTGAATTTGTCACTGGCTTTCAACTCAACCACCCAGATCCCATCTGCTGAAGTTATCCATCTCCGGTGACTTCTGTCGAATTGGGAAGACCCCTGGAAACCTCTCTAAGTCTGCACCAGCCTCTTATGGACAGGGACTGCAGCTCCTCCTGCTTGGGGAGAAGGGATTTGCCTCTCCTGAACAGGGAACCAGGGGTAGGCCCTTTGATGAGCAGAGGGCAATAGGATGACATTATCATTCCAGCTGTGAGGTTAGGGAAGAGGGATGCAGCCGGCTGCCAGCCCTACCAGGTTTGTCTCTGTGTGTTATCCATCCCTTTATCAAGGCACGTTTTTGGCATGGCAGCTTCTCCCTTGAGGGGCAGCCCTGAAGGGAAGGCAGGGTGCCAATGGTCAGTGGTCAGTGGTAACCTTTCCACGTATTTCCTTGATGCCTTTAGGTTTCTACCAAAAAACACCCCAACCCCAAATCAACAGAATAACCCCCTCCAACTTAACAGCTTTATCAATCTGAGAGCAGGATTTTGCCAGAACAAAAAATGGAAAGCACTTGCCAAATTATTTGTTGTCATTAAAATAAATTAGGTATCAAGTTATAAAACAATAGTGTGGTGACAGAAAGCTGGAAGGCAAAAGCACTCCTAATCAGAGACAAACAGGCTGCGTGTTCCGGAGCAGAGAGCACGGCGCTGTGACAGGATCCTCATCCGGTGTGGGCGATGAGGATCTGTAATCCATCTGCTGGGCCTGAGGCTGGGAAATTAACTCACAGGGACTAATTACCCCCGAAATGGGGAGGGATATGTCTTGCACTGTTTTCACAGATCTCAAAGCACTTTGGGAAGGGTGATGGTGATTTCAGTATTGGTACCTATGTGCTTGAGCCCAAAGGCATTCATGCTGCTGCAGACCAAAGGGATGCAGACGGGCTGATGGTGAGGACGATCAAGCATCACTACCTTCTGCCATGAAAACACAAACCTGAAAGGAGTGTAGAGAGTTGAGAGTACAACTGTTCTTTGCAATGCGATGTGCTAGGGATGTCCAAATGGAGAGATGAGGAGGATGCTGAGCAAGAGGAGCCAGAGGCTCACACACCTCCTGTACCAAAGCACGGCTGCATTATACAAGTGGGGACCAGAACCCGGTACCGACAGCCGAGTTCCTCGGCAGGTCAGAGGGTGAGGAGGGGTCCAGGCTGTCCCATGGTGGGCCCTGGCATCATCCCTGCATCCTGGCCCCTGGGCCGGGCAGCTGGCGCACGGTGTGTTGTGCAGGGGGATTAGCAGTGGCGCTCATACAGCTGTGCTGATCCGACACACAGGGGCTGCATTTGAGACGGGCCGGGCTGGCAGATTCCCTGGGAAGGGCTGGGGGAAAGGACACCCACAGTTGTTGCCCGAGAGATGGTCTCTATCCACCGGCACTAATTCCTGCAGTAATCCCGCTCCACAACAGGCGCAGTGTTGGGGCCGGGCAGCCCCTTGCCTCCCCGGCTGACCCCATGGCTCGGACCCGTGCCAGCATTCCCTGCCCTGATCCACAACTGGATGCTGTCCCCAGGGAGGGAGCGACGGGCGATGGGGGCTGCAGGCGCAGGTGGCCCGGCCAGCTGTGGGGTTTTGATTTCCCATTGATCCAGCAACGGCCCTTGGTTATGACAGGAAAGCAGGAATGGCAGAGCAGGCTCTGGCATGGACAGAGGAGGTGGTTCCTTCAGCTGATGTTGAACTTATGGGTTACTCCTGCCTGTCGTGCTGAATGCCTGAGGTGTCTTTTCTTGTAGGCCCTGTTCAAGATCCTATTAGCCTGCAAAAAGAGGATGCAGAAAGACAGTGATGCTTTCTCTTCCATTTTTCTCCCAGGATCTCATCTTGCTCCAGGAGCCAGATGGTATCTGCACATCGTTCCAGAGAAGCGCAATGGAGCTGCTGCAGGGCCTGGAGTGCCAAGTGATGGGGAATGGTTGTGAGACCTGAGGGGTTCAGTCTGGAGAAGGCTCAGGGAGGATCTGATCACCCCCTACAACTGCCTGAGAGGAGGATGGATCCAGGAGGGTGCTGGGCTCTGCTCCCAAGGGATGGGACAAGAGGAAACGGCCCCAAGCTGCACCAGGGGAGGTTCAGATGGAGCTGAAGAACAATTCCTGCCCCAAAGGGTGCTCAGGCACTGGAACTGCCCAGGGCAGTGCTGGAGTCACCTGAAGCGTTCACACATCATTTACATGAAGCCCTTAGTGCCATGGGTTAGTGGTGGCCTTGGCAGCGCTGGGGAATGGTTGGACTGGATGAGCTTAAAGGGCTTTTCCAACCTGGTTGATTATGATTCTGTGAGCATCTTGCAGCTAAAGCTGCATCCCTGAAGTTTTGTTGATGTCCCTCTTTCAGGCACTGCTGTACCTATTCCTATTTTCAAGTACCTTTGCAAGGAATACAGCAGCAAAGCCTGCCCAACTTTCTTACTAAAAGTAGTCCTGGACTGGCCAACACCCCGTGTGCCCCACTGTAGTGCCCACAGGTATTTATCACAGGATACCCCAGACTTCAGAAATGGGTGACAGCCGCCTTTTAAAGAGCAGCCACAGTATCAACCCTGATCCAGGTTCAGTATCAGAGGAGGAGGTAGGGACTGGACCAGCCTCAAAACCCCTACGAAGGCATAATCCTCCTTTCCAGTGTTCACCCAGCAGCTGCTGCTTTGCTTAGCCAAGGAGTTCAGGATCAGCCAGTGAGTTGGAATACCGCCACGTTCGGACACTAAAGCATCTGAAAAGAATCCGGATTTCAGAGGTAGAAGCTTCCTGAAAAACGAAATGTTTTATGAAGTTTGCACAAATCAGAGCCACTTAATTCTGGTGATTAAAAGAAGATCTCGGTGCTGCTGAAACAGCTCTTTTCTAAGCTGAGATTTTCATTCCAAAAACATACAGATGCTTTATACGATAGAAACAAGGGCAATGAGGGTGCTGGTTTCTCTCTGAACAGAGGCTTACACCTGGTATCCAGGATATGTGGCATAGGATTCAGCCTTAAAAAATGTGTTTGTCTTGGAAGGAGACAGTTTTAACATACCCCCATCAGGGGATTAAATCATATAACTCCACTGGAGCATGGCACCGTGTCCAAACAGTTATCTGATGGGGAGGGAGGCTGGCAGGAGGACTCATCACTTGGCATATGGAAACAGCTTCCTACACACTTCTTCAAAGAATAAAGAAAAGAAGAAGAAAAGAAGATATTCCCAATATACACAGTTTGGAGTAATAACCCAAATGTGGTGGCAGATTCCCCTCTGGTTTATTAGCTTTATATCTGCATAGTATGGAGACAAGCAGCTTGTCAGGCTCCCCTTTAGCAGGCAGCATCTCTGGAGAGTGTGAAATGGGATGGGATTTTGCCCTGGTGATAATAATCTCTCAAAAGTGATGGATCTTTCAGTATATTTTCCAATTTCTCTCTGTTATCAAGAACATAGAAGTCTAAACTTAGGGTTTTTCTCCTCTTTTTTAGCAAAAAGATAACTTCTGGGGGTTAGCTTTCCCTTGCAGAATCCCTTCTGCATCTTTCCTGTGCATTTCCCACATCCCCTACAAACAAGAACAAGGAAGTGAAAATGAATCAAACTGGCCAGACAAGTTCCACTGCCCAAGCTAAGTAAACTTGACAACCTGTTAAACAATATCCTTTCTGCTAAGTTTGTTTCTGCAGAGCCAGGCACAGGCGCTATTGAACTGAGGGTCCTCGTTCCAGCCAGGCTGTGCTCTGACCCTGCTGTACCCAGGACACCTGATTTCCAACCTGCCTTCCTCCCTTTGTGACACTGCAATATGATCTCATTGAAGTCCTCTCTTTAAATTGGGGTTTCATACCAGAGCAAACAAGAATGAGAATAGAAGGAAAGTCATTAAAAGGATACAACAATAGCTCTGGTTGGTAATTAATAAATTAATAGAAAAGGAAAGTACCTCTGGTAAGGAAAAAAGCAGAGTTCTCAGGAGTTGAATTTCCTTTGAAGTCTTTGGTAGCGAGCCATCTCCTGACCAGTAGGTTTACTTCATAGAGTCATAGAATGGGCTGGGTTGGAAAGGACCTTATACCTCATCCAGTTCCAAACCCTGCCACAGGCAGGGACACCTTCCACTAGGGTAGGTTGCTCAAAACCCCATCCATTTCATAAGGGATTTGAGAGAAGCCTTGTTGAGACATCTGGAGTACAAGGTAGTTGTAGTGACCTGTTGCTGTGATGCTTCAGTGATGTGTTAGCTTTATGACTTCACTTGGGAAAGGAAGCAGGATCCATGCAAGAACCATTGGATTACTCCTTGTCCTGAGACAGGAGACATTCATTAATGCAAACTGAGTGCAGTGGCAGTTCAGTCAATGGCTTGGGATACTGAACCTGTCACAATGGGGTCTCACCACTTTCAATGAAAGCAGTCAAGCTGACATCCTACCAGCTTTCACACCTGCAGAAGTGGGACATGCAGGAGGGCTCCAGCCATGCCCAAGTCCTGGTCCTTCAGTTCCAGCACAGGCTGTCAAAGCCACATTCACCCTTTCCATAGGAGATAGCTCTAGTTCCTTGCACTCCAACCCATCTTGTCTTTGACCCTTATCTCTATATCTGGTCCTGAACATAGAGGCCAGACACCTCTCTCCTGCTACTAGATATCCCATTTCAACATAACCGGATTGCTATAGCACACAGAGTCCTTTGCAAAGGAATCTGGGTTAGGAACAGCCAAGCTGCTTAGCACCTTCAAGTAATGAGATGGAGGCATGGCTGGGGGAGAAGGTAAGCCAACACTGCCTCTCCACAGAGCAAACCACGGCATTTGGAAGCTGCTTGAAGTGTTTTGTGTGCTGGCTGTTGTTTTGCTTTCTTTCCTCAATGAGTTTCTGTGGAATGCTCATTGGAGACAGGAATGTTGGTTTCCCTGCTGCCCTTCCCGAGCGTGCAATGGCATTCGGATAAATTACACACGCAGCACTTTTTCAGCTCTTTTTGTTCTTTTGCTAGGAGTTGGCCAGCAGTTTGGACTAAAAGCAAGAGAAAGCTCTTCTTTTGCGGGGGTTACTCGATTATAGCAATGAGTACCCCAAAGTGTCTGAAAATATTAACTGTTGATTAAGTGGAAAGCAATAAAACGGGTGAGGAATGTTTGCTGCTTCTTTTCCCTTGTGAGGCTAATGGTGATTAAAGGTACCGGACCAAGAGCCCTGGATAGAGAGGCTTTCTGGTGTTCCACAAAACAGCATTGCAGAAAATTCCCTTGTTGACAAGCTCCAACCTTGAGAAGGAATACTCAGCTTTAACAACGCATGTCCTTCTCATCCTGCTTCATTAAGTTCACCAGGTAGCAGACAGGGGACTTGTGGTCACAGGGGCATATAAGAACTTCAATGTAAAGAGCTCCAGATCTCTCTTCTACCATTTCTTCCTTCACAAGACCCTTCCAATGTTGCTTGTCTAAACAGAGAAGACACGCATCTCTGAAGCGAAGCTACCCATATCATCATCCCAAGCTCAGCCTGCCCTGCAAAGAGTGCCCACAAGAACTGATAAAGAGCCTCCTTCATGAGGAAGTTCTTCTGTTGAAGCCCACCTAGAAAGGTGTCCAACACATGGCTGCTTTCTTGGTGCTAGGTCTGGGTTTGGAATATTTGGACTATTCACATGTATTTATGATGAGTATTCCTTCAGCTGTCTGAGGGACTGTCGGAAAGCATGACTTGTAATCCTGCCCCAAGGCTTCAATGCTGGGTGGATCTGTCTGGACACAGCTTTGAATTATTGACCAACAATAACTGTACCCTTGAACAACTCTGTACCCTTGCATGTGTTTGCCCCAAGACCTGAAACAGACCATCAGATTTGCCCTGCAGGCAAATGCAGTCATCCAGCCTCCCCTTTCAGGAGCACATGGAAACAGAATAGACTGATACAGCTGCTCACTTGGATTTGATTGAGGCCAAAGCTGGTTTTCTCCTCCAAAGCTCATTGGAAATTGTAAAATCACTTGGATCTGAAGAATGGAGTAGGAAAGTTGGCGGGATGGGGGGAGCAGTTTGTCATTTCTGCTACCTCCTGCTTCTAACAGAGTTTCTTTTAAACTCCTTCCAGCATAATCCCCCAAAGTATGTGATCTTTGTCCCAGAGGAGCTGCGCTGTTTCTATGGAGCCCCGAAGATACTGTCCATTTTGCCTTTGATTTAATTTATCTGCTTCAAGAACTAAAGTAAAACAGCAAAGGAGGAATACAAACACTCATTAGGAAAACGCTTCGGAGGAAAGGTGGATGCAACAATAGGTTTTGACTTTGCAATTCTCTACGCTTCGTACCCCACAGGGCACATGTCAAAGGCTGAAGATTAACACCTGCCGAGCTCTCTGCTCTCATAGAGGCCTCCCCCAATTCATGGCAATAAAAGCTCAGCCTCAAATCAAAAGCTAAGCTTGCTGAGACTTCAAAATAGCTCCTTGCCTGGGCGCTGAGCCCAAACTCAGCAATGCAGAGCCCTGTGTACAGGTGTGAAAGCCCGTGCCTATTGCCAGAACAAACCTCGCCAAGGCTCTGCAAGGGTAGCGCTCTGTGGGTGATGGGAAGCCACCAGAAATGCACAACGTGTCCCTGCATCATGTTCAGCCCTTGGACCCTCCCCTGCTCCTGCTCTCACCTCTTCCAAAGGTGCCCAGAAGTACCAAAGGTCTTTGTTAACACATGAGCTGCTTCCAACCGAGGATGTCCAAGTGAAGTTCATTAGCTCAACCTTCCATTAGACAGGAAATTATTACCTGTATTGTACATGTAGGAAAGTGAAGCAGGGAGGCACTGAAGGGAGCTGCAGGACTTTGTAAGGAAAAGGGGGCTTGGGGCTTATTGGCAATTTTAAAAAGCTATGGCAAAAAAGAACCACTCGGGGCTGGATCAAAACCAGGTCTTTTTTTCTTTAACATTTGGCAAATCACAAAGTGCAAGAGAAGGAGAATGGGTCATATAAAATGTTACATTTCAATCAAATTGAAACCATCCCTCTCATTGATTGCTTGAAAACAGTTTGGAACCACTTACACAATTAAGGGAAAGCTTGAACCAGGAATTGAAATGGTGCATTTTGAGATATGTCAAAACAAGATCCTTGAGTGCTTTCTCAGAGTTATCTCTTTGCTTCTTCCAAACCTAATCACTGGGAAAAAGGGTCACTGTGATGGAATTCACTTTTTTCACCAAAAAAAAAAGAGCATCTGGAAAAGTAAACTAGTTTTTGTCTAGATGCAGCCAGTCCAGTGAGGAGGTTGGAGCAGAACCCGAAGCACCCAGTCCAGAGGGCAAGCCTTATTTTGGGCTGAAGAGGGATACACACCTGGAGACAGCAGAGCACTGTGGGTGCATCATTTGCTTCTCTTCTGGATCCTTCCATTGGCCTTGCTCTTGGAATTCATCTTCCTCTTCCTCACTTCCTTAGTCTCTAAACCCAAGGACATTAATGTTTCCCCATTCTGGAGAGCGTTTTGAACAATGGACAGAAAGCACAACTGCTATAGACTAATACGTTCAGTGTCATAATCTTCTCTTCATGGGATAATCATTCACATTTATTGGGTAATTAAATGATGATAGATACTATTGAATATGCAATATGGGGACTGGAAATCCTGTCCCGATCCTGTTTCTCTGACCACTACAAGCCGCTTGATGAAGGAAATTAGTCTCATTAACTTTAATAGAGCCCTTAACCAGAATAAACAGCCCTTACACAATCAAGTCTCCCTCACACACAAGGAAATGTGCTCCATCCCTCTACTTACAGCCTCTCCCAGTTCCACTGGCTCATGCTTTGCAAACCCATGGTTTGTTTAAGGGCTCAATGATATTTACATTGCAAGGACCTGTCTGTAGATGCAGTTCCACCATCTGAAAGTCATAGTAAAAATCTGAGCTCTCATTTCACACTTAAATCTGCAGAAGTATTTTCTAGGTACCCCAGATAAGATCATGAACTACAACTGGGATAGAAGAGAACCCAAATCTGAGATACCAGGGGGTCAGAAGGGGAGGATTGGGGTATTTCCCCACCTGACTGCAAAACCAGCGGCACGAAACAAGACCACAGGGTGGCAATTAAAGTAATTACAAAAAATGAGATCCCTCCCTCTTTTTCCCTCACATAATGGCAGGTCGTTAAAGTTAATAGTCAGGATCACATTTGTACATGTCAGCAAAAAGTCATTGCAGCATCTTTCATCTCTGCTACTGCATTGCAACTTTCCTGCCATTCCTTCAGTCTCCGAGGGAGCAGCACGGTATGTTGGCTTCTGGGTTGGGGTTTTCTTCGTGTTCCACCTGCTGCTGGGACAAGCCAGCAAAGGCTTCGAGGCGCTGAAACTGATCTGTTGGGATAGGGAAGCTTTCAAATGCTCCGAATATTTCGAGGTCGGGGAGGAATTTGTGTTAGATACAACCCCAGAGATGACTCCATCTGGAGCCGGGGGTGGGTATTCAACAGAGCAGGGGGAAAACCAGCTTGAAGTGCCTTTGATGGTGAGGAGCCACTCCAAGAGGCTGTTTCCACCCTGAGGAGGCAGATCCATCCCCATCCCTTGCCACAGCTTCCATGTATTAAGCTGGTGGTTCCTCTGCATGGGAGTCTGCCGCATCTCCCCAACATCATTTCCCACTGGACCCACGCACCCATTCTTGAATAGACCCCGTGGCTGACTATCCACCCATTTTGCTCCATCCCGAACTGCACAAGATGCTTTTCCCTTCATAATACCTCCACTCCCTCCATGCCCACCAAACTGTTCACATCAGGCAAGCAGCAAAGTCATTCCAGAGGCTCTTGGGAGGCAGTTTGTCTCTGTTACAGAGCTCATTTTGACTTGCAGAAGGGAAGGACAAAGAGTGGGGTGCAGTTGGACTTGTTGCAGTCATCTTTCTTCTGCTTTTAGTCTGAGGATGAAACTTGCTCCTCTTCCCTGCTGACATTTGTGCCTGTCTGGAGCAAGGAGAGTTTGTCTCAAAGACACGGGCATTAGGGAGTAATAATCACTAACAAAGGGAAACTACTACATGCAGAGAGATTGCTGATTTTATAGTGGCAAATGATAGCAATAAATACGTGGGGCCCAGGGGGATCTGCTGTCACGAGGGAGGTTCCAGGTTTCAAACCACCAGCTGCTCCGCCTGGTCTGGCATCAGAGCATGACCCAAAGGGGAAAAAATAGGGAATCTTATTTTACATTTGATCCCAGAGAGATGGATAGTGTCTGGTTTTGCTGAACTCATCAGCAGCCCTCTCTCTAGGGCTGGGTATGCCAGAGGCTGCTGAATGATGCCGGCTTGATGTTATCCTAGGAGAAAATTTCATTTCCCCATTTTTACACTGGAACGTCTCTGAACTGTTCCAGCTGTTTGGGACTGAAGGGTTTTTCTGGGAATGATGCACCTCAGTCGTGCTCCTTTTCCTCTCCACAGGCCGAAACTAGCAACAGCACAATGACATGAGGCTTTCCGGAAGGAGAAGTTCCTGCTGTGGTCTTTCTGGGGCAAAACATGCTGAGATGTGTGCCTGAGGGTGGTGAGGTCTGGATCTGCTCCCCCTGCTCCTGTTGCCCTTGTGCAAGGGCTGTGCCCTTCCCTGGAACAGTATAGATGTTAGGAACCCCTATGGAGATGTACACGTTTTCCTCCTTCAAGGAATAACCCTGCATGGATTCACCAGCACATCTGACCTGATTTGGGAATGACTTCACCTTCCCTTTCCAAACCCCAGAAGAGATGCCTTTGAACCCCACCTGATACGTTTCATGTAGCCATCATAAGGGGTGATTGCCCCCAAAACTCCAGTTGGGAAGCTTCACTTGCACCCACCCAGCTTTGGCTTTGGGTGAGGGCCCACATCTGGGTTTGTCTTTCACCTACTCTTCACACCTCGCATAACAGAGGATGCCTTTTGCACCCAGGACTGCAATAGGCACTTGCTGTTTCTTGTGGCTTCCAATGGCCTTAAAACCTGCAAATAATATATGCTGGAAATTCCCTAGCCTTACCCATGCTTTTGAGTGTGAGCCTTAGTACCTCCCATATCATTAGTCCTCCTTCAGCAAACAGCTATGGTGCATTTGATACTTTTATCTTTTAACAGTTTTCCTTTACATTTTACATCTGCTAAATTGCATTTTTGTGGGCTTGTCTCGCTCTTCTTCAGTTTAGTTTATGCTCCTTTCTTTCCCTGGTGTAACTGTACTCTTAGGAAGATTTTAATTACCTTCCTTTAAAGCCAAATGACAAGTAGAGCATGTCATTCGTAGCTAAAGTATCACTTGAAAATGCAAAAGCCCCGGCTTTATCGGGCTTAAAAGCTTTCCTGGAATATGTTCAAAAACTGCTGACTGAGCAAGATTAAACATCGCAATGTTAAGTAAAAGATCTCTGCATGTGGTATTCTTTTATTCCTCTGGGTGATCAAGTTAAACTGCAGTGCAGCTTCGGGCCTTCTTCTCTAATATTACTGAAGTTGCTTTTTCTTCTATGCGATAGGCACAGGGGCAGGATGGAGCCTTGGTGATGGGAATCTCCAAACACTATAGCCCAAAGTGCAGGGAAGCTGAAGCCACGATGCCTTCAAAAGGGGTCAGGTGTTTCTAGAGCAAAGCAGTGACAACAGAGGAGCAGTCCTTGCTCAAACAAACCCATCATGCTGAGCAAGAACCTCCTGCAAGCCTTGGGTGGATTTGTAATCACACAGCACAGAAAGGGTCTGACTGCGCCATAGTATTAAGGGAAACCATTTGTTAAGGTGATTTGCTGATTAAGCAAAGCCAGCAGGAGACCCACATCTTAATTGCTGGGACAAAGACTGAAAGGGGGACTGTGGCATAAGGTGAGCAAGGCAGGAAGCCAGTGCTGGGAGTGAAAAAGTCACGGTGATAGCCAAGATACCCATAGACACACAGAGGTGGCTCTCACTGGAAACTGAAGTGCAGCAGTGATTTGTCACATCTGTGTTATAACAGCCTTGTATACCAGCAACACGCTAACAGCATCAAGAGTCCCTTCTCCAACGATGAGCACAATGAGCAATGAACAGCCCATGCTGGGGCACACCAGGTTATTTCATCCAGGCATGAGCCAAACCCAACCCAGCACGGTTACAAACGAGCTGGAAGCATGACCCAGGGAGGCTGGGATGGGGTGGTGGTATCATCCCACCAGCGGCAGAGCCCTGAAGGCAAAGGACTGGTAAATGGGTGGGCAAGATGGACTGTTTCCCACCCACCACCAGTGAGGAGCTTCAGTTTGGACTTCCCTGAAGGCTGCAGGGAAATGTCTTCATTTACGGTAACAGGTTTTCCCCTCCCTGAACACAGTGAGATGATCCTGACCCGCTGGCCAAGAGCTCCTTAAAAACGCTTGGGAAGGAGAATACTGGGATGCAGAGGGGAAACACGCTTTAAAAGGCACATTGGGCTTCCAGGTCTGTCCAGATTGTCTCTGAAGAAATCCTCTGAGAGCTTGAATTACTCATTTTTAATGCGAACAGGAACCACCTGCCTGCAATCACACACATAAACTGTTGGTTACTTTGCAGTGGAAGAGCAGCTTGAATGCTTTTTACTGTAATGTTTAACCCACTGTGTGTTTTGGAGCTCTTTTGCTTCTTTTAATTGAAAACACACTTCTCAGATGCGCAACGTGCTCGCCTCTATCTCCCTTACCCTTACCGAGAAGCAGGAACAAACCCCAACCATTGTAGGGGGTTGTGGGAAGTGGGGGGTTTGGGGTGGTGAAGTGAGCTGTAGGACTTGGTGTGGAAACACCACTGAGGCAGGGTTATAAAGGGCTCAGCTCACCCACCACATCACCACCCAAGCGATCCACCACGTCTTCCTGCTGGCGTTCTCCTCCCTCTGACCAGCATTCACATCCCTTTAAGCCACTCCTAACAGTACAAACAGTGCACTGCTTCTCCCCTTTGCCCTCCTCCTTCCCCAAAATCCCCCAGGGTGACAGAGGGACATATCCTTATTTCTTCCTTCAGCTGCTGAAACACCCAAGCAGAGAGCTCAGCCAGCAACCAGGAGATGCTCTGTGCATCATGTCCCACCATGGTCAGGACCCTGTGGAGAAAGGGCAGTGCCCAACAGGCCAACTTCCTCATCATCACTGACCATTTTGCATCACTGAAAGTATATCTCAGAAAGCAGTTTTGCTCACTTTTCAAACAGCTCTTTCCAAACCACACTTGCAAGAGAAAACAGCTAACCAAACAGTGAGAAACATGGGAAGAGGTCTTGGAGAAGGTCACCCAGAGAGATTTCCATGTTTCATTCTCCATATTCACTGAACCCGATCAAGTCTTCCTCAAACACCTATTAAACCTTCCAGATTGTTTCTGTACAGACAGGCCCAGTAGTGCTCGTCACCCCAAAGTTTAACCTGGTGGGAAAACACAAGTCTCAGTTTTGAGCCAAACACCCAACATTGAGGTGTTTTCTTGTTGTTTCTTTTTCCCCTCTCTCCTTCTATCAGGGCAATGCAACAGTTTTGCATCCTTGACCTATGTGTGTGTAGCTGTGGGTGTCTTAACAGCTAGAATCACCTTTTGTCCCTCTGGGTTTCTGTAGGGACGGAGCATTCCCTTCAATAAAGGGCTCCAAATGAATGCACCCTTCTCAGGGATATCATAGAACCAGGCCTGCAAAAGCCTTTTATTAGGACATTCACCTCTGATGGGATAATTTTACCTATCGGATCACATAATCTGTTCCCCTGATGCTGAGCCAGGAAATGAAAAGAGACCAATGGGGAGATTTTAGACTCGGGTGCCAGTTTCTGCTGTGATGACAGCCTTGATTACTTGGTCACAGTCGTCTTAAAAGATGTGTACCTCGAGCAAAGCCCAAAATTACAATGCACAACTAGACAATACACGGGGCAAGAACGAGAGCAGTGACTTTTAGCTTGAATGATCACCATTTCGTCTATTCATTAATGTTTTAGTGGGTTAGTTAGCTTGTGGAGCTCACCAGGAGAAGAAGATGCCTTCTGTTGCTCGGGTTTTGTCCGTGTTAGTAAAGTTCGATTCAAACACAGGTGATTGAAAAGAAACCCACGGAGGTTAAGAGGATTTAGGAGAAGAGGATTGAGCTTAGCACACAAGCACACTGAAACATTAGCCTTCCTCTGCTCCCTGCGCTCTGACTTGTTACCTCAGCTCCTTTTTCACTGGGTAACACAATCACAGCGCAGCAAAAGGCAGCGCAGCCATGTGGAAGGTAATTAACAAATACCTGCTTCCAAGGATAAACTGTTTCTACCCCAGAGGAATGGAGCTGAGGTTTCCGCTAAGCCCTTTGGGTGCAGCTCGTCAGCCCCATGAAAACAAAGCTACTACCAGGCTGATGGAGTGTGCTCATGCTGCTCTCCGTGTGGGCAGGATCAGCTTCTCCTCTGTCCTATGTGTGCTTAGAGCAACAAACCCTGGTAGGAGATCTGTGACATTGCTTCGCTATCCTTCTGCCATAGCAGCTTTCAGCACAATCCAGTCTGAACCTCTTTTACTGACATTTAAGCCCTCTCTTCACCACCCATGTGAAGAACTGATGGTTCCCTCTCTTGCAGAAGGGTTTTGAAGAGTGCTCTCATCTGCTTTCCCAATTCTCCCTTCTGGAGGCCAAACACACCTCATCCCCTTGCTATCTCCGTGAAGTTGTTGATTGATGCTCAGCTTGTGGCCTGTAACAATCTTCAGGCTGTTTTCTGCAGAACCCCTGCCTGTCTGGTTGGTTTTGCATCCTTCCCAATTGCCCGTGGGTTATTCCTTCACTACCTCACACTCGTTCCTCAGCCCATCCTAGTTTGTGGGTCGTTCACTCAGTCCTGTTCGGAGTTCCAACCTTCACCCAGTACAAGGGAGACCCTCCAGCACCAGGATCAGGTGCTAATTTAATGATCATACACTCACGGTGTCCTCGTCATCAATTAGAAGATTGAATAGCATCAGACCTTGTGCAGGTTCCTAAAGCCCATGGAATGCAGCTTCCTTATCCAGGTGAGCTTCATCCCCCAGGTTCCTCAATTCACACCCACCCCGACATAGGCAGTGGTTTTGAAAGGCCAAATAGCAAATAGTCTTGTACATCCACCAACAAAGCCTGATGTAAGTAACCTGCTTTTTGCTTGCACTTATGTCACTGCACCTGAACAATTCAGCTTTTGAAAGGAGAGGCATTTCCCACCCAGAATGTCAGTGATCTGCTGGAAAATGGTGGCTTGTACTAAAATGTCACCATTGTTCTCCCAGTGTTGTGTAACACATCAGTTGTACCCACTGAGCTGCTTGTCAAAACACCAGTTGTGTTCCCACCAACCCATCCGAAATGCAGGGTCCTATTATCCCATTTTCACCATAAATAAAGTTACATCTCTGATAAGAAAAGCACATTATGATGTGACTCCTCAGTTAGCAAACAGCCCAGTTGGTGTAAACGAATAAGCCAGAGCAGAGTGACCAACTTTCCTCATCTCAAAAGCCACAGTGCAAAATCACCACTGCACGAGCTGCAAGATCCACATCACATCGGTCAAAAACCCCAAGGGGAGAAAGAGCTTTGGAGCATTGTCAGGACTAAAGGCTGGGGGGACAGAAAGAGAACTATGGAGGATATACCCCTGATGGAAACTGGTCCATTGACCATTGCTGGAGTGCTAGATCCACCCCCTGCATTCAAAGGCATGACTCTAAGTTGACAGGAGTGCCACTGCATCCAAAGTACTTGTTTATAGCTGGTGTTTAGTGGAGGAAACCCCTCTCCTTCAGTGACAATTCTATCTGCTTATAGGGACCTGATGGGCGAAGACAAAGCCTCTCTTTGTGCTTACCTCAGGATGATAATTTCTGGGAATTCCACCTTTCCCTTGTCCTACAAACTCATTATTCACTTATTATGGGGAAGCAAGGCAAGGCAAAGGCATGCAATCCACTAAGTCACCTCCTAGGGTATTTTCTAGCCAGAGCAGGAAGTTGCAGCTGGGTTGGTAACAAAGACATCTTCCCTTTGATTTTCCCCCTGAGCCATTCCCTGCAGCCTCAGCTTGCTGCTTCAGTGTTGAGCTGCCATTTCACCTCCACTGCGAGCCTTCCTTGAGAATATTCCTACATGAAAGAGAAAGGAAACCCACATGGGACGTTATTCCCTTACAGCCAGACAGAGCCATTATGATCATCAAGTCTGACTTCACATGTAATACAGGACATACCTTTCCACACCAAGCTTATGAGCCCTGTGTGAGCCATAGCAGATCCTTGGGAAAAACTCCTGGGGTTACAGTCTTCAAGTGGCAGAGAATCCACAGCACACCTAAGTAATTCCCTGCTTGCTCCTACTGGTGTCTGCAGCCTGCTATTCCTGGACAGGACAAGGGTAAAGGCAGGCACAGATCCATGTTCCTCTGGCATCAGGAATGTTTAAATCAGTTGATAGGCACTGAAGACAGTCTCCATTCCTGGCAAGATGAGAAGGTTGGGGTCATTGCTAAGCTGCATCTTATTTATCACACTGAACCAGCGTCTTGAGCTGCTTGTAAGCTAATCCCTCTGAAAATAAACATGCTCCCAAAAGTCAGTATTTAGGAAAACTGTGGTGGAAATGGGGATTTGGAAGGGCCAGAATGAACACGGAGGTATTTTCTATGCCATTTCAGAAAGAGCCAGAGCATCTCTGTCAGTATCAGGGGCCTGCCTGAACACCACAGACCTTTCACTCAACACACAATTTCCTCTCTACCCCTTATTGCCTCCCCTATGAATTAGCTTGGGGTGGCCACTGTGCCCTTGAGGAGCTGCAGCAGCATCACGGCGCTGTGTCAGAGGATGCACAGATCCGCACACCCCATTGGATTCATATCCCCTCCCAGGTCATCTCCAAACTTCAATTTACTGCCTCCTTCCTCTGGAACATCTCAAACCATGCCAGGGGGAGCCCTGGATGCCAGAAGGGTTAATAGGGGCTATCTGCTGGTTCCTGGTGGAGGCTGAAGCCTGTGTGCCAGTGACCAATTAATCTGACCCCCTGCTTCTCCAGCTGGGCTGTGTTATGGTCCTGACTGCACATAAAGACAGCGAGGCAGGAAAACACAGGCTTCCCAGCCTCCATTCCCAGGCAAATCCCCCCAATATCAGGCCCAAGAGAGGCAGATCCCCCCCTCTCCCAGGGCGGTTCAGAGTTCAGGCTCATTAGTGCAGGCTGAACAGAGCTAATCAGGGAGGAAGGGCTGATGTCAGGGCCCTGCTCCTCCTGCCCTCTTCCCACCAGGGAGGAGAAGCCCTGGGCTCCCACACCAGCAGCATGGCCATTAATTAGCTCCTTGATGAGCCCTGGCACTGCCTCTCCCGTGCCTTGACCTGCTGGGGTGCAGGTGTAGGGCTCACAATTCCCACTGGATCCTCCCCAAAAGCCCTGCACCACATTCCAGTGTGGGAGGGGAAAGGCCATGTCCACAGGTTTCATCCTGTATCAGCTCAAAGGGAAAAGTCACATTTCAGGTGAAACAGAGCCTCTGTAGGAGGGCTGTGCAGAAGCATAGCACGTGTGAAGGACAGCACCAAAAACCACACTGGCTTTCCAAAGGTTGGGATTTTAGCCTGGGGAGAAGGCAAACAGCAAAGCAGTCACTTCACCTCATCCATGCAGAGCCGCAGTATCATCTGTGAGTGCTGCTTGCTCCTAAAGACGGACCAAGATCCACCCCCAACACTCCAAAGAAAAGGGTTTATTGCTTTGAAAATCATTATGGAAAGTTGGCGCAGTTGGGCAGTCTGGTCCCTAATAGCTTAATCCAGAAAGGGATGCTGAACCACACGTTTCAGTTTAGTCCAGCTGGGTCCTTGTGTCGCGTTCGTCACGGTGGGATTGGATGGCAGAGCAAAGGAGTCATATCAGGAAGCAGGCAGAGGCGGGCGTCCCAGACATCTGCCATGCAAACCATGCACAGCCAGTTGGAAGCAGCCTGAATCCATTGCACAGAGCAGTAATTTAGGAGCCTCAACCCTGCTGTGTTTACACGGTCACCCCTTGGTCCACGTGTCCATCTCACAAAGTCTCTGCAAACACCTTCTCAAGCAGAAGAACTCCCAAAGTCCTAGGTCTACAGATCTGGACCACTTGAGGCTGGTAGGACCCCAAGGAGACCACCCTGCCCATCCAGCCCAGAGCAAAGGGAGCAGCATCTCACTGTTAAAGCCTCACAGGGGAAGGGCTGCCCCTGGCTGGGTGCAGATGTCCAACTGCACCCGCACATTCCAGGCTGAATCCAATTTTCTGCTCCTCACCCAGGGCCCTGGAGAGCAGCAGCTGCCTCAGACTGCACCTAAGATGCATATAAATAGAGGCATAATACCTTATTAGAAAGGAATGCATGCCCAAGCAGGAGATAGTGTTACCTTCTGAGGAGGAAGGGGGAGGAGGCAAACGTTGCACAGAGGAAGGGAAAGTGGCCTGGCAGAGATCTGAATTGACCTACAGTAATGAGACAGTGTCAAGATAAAAAGTCATATTAACCTCCTCCCCTTGCATTGCTGACAAAGAAAGGGGTGACCGAGCCCTTGCACCTTCCACTGTGTCATACTGGCGTGGGACCTGCTTTGCTTCCAAGATACTGGGAACTGAGGATGAGCCCATATCACTGCGTCCTCAACTGCCTGGGATGGTCAGATCCCGAGGTCAATGCTCCCACTTTGCTCTACACAAGGGCACAGAGCAAACTCAGTGAGTTCTGGAAACTGCCACCTCCAAAAGGCAAGCACGGAGGCTAGGTTTTAACCCCAGGGCTGGAATTACTTTGGGCATAGGGGAGCATTTGATCCATTAACATCTTCCCAGGCATTGAGCCTCACAGTGTATCCCACGGCACGCAGGAGCTGATATAACACCCTGGCTGTGTACGATATCCCACTATGTGTGACATCCACGTCGTGTACAACATCCCACTGTGTGTGACACTCCTGCTGTGTGCAACATCCATGTTGTGTACGACATTCCTGCTGTATGTGTAGAGTGTGGAGACCGCCAGGTTGGGTGACTTGGCAGAGGCCACATGAGAAGTCAGTGGCAGAGCACTGATGCTGAGCATCCCCTCCATTCGCTCTTTGTGCAGTTTTGGCACAATCCTGCCCCTCTCTTGGAGCAGTGAATGCAGACGGAGCTCAGTGCTCTGCCTCCAGACCTGGCACTGCTCCTTCCTAACAGGAATCAGCCCCCAGTGCTCCCCAGCCTTGTGCCCTCTCCCACAGCAGCAATCCTCAAGGACCTCATGAGTGTTTTGGGGGTCTGTGTGTGTCCCTGCAGAGCCCTCTGTCCCCACAGACTGTGTCTCCATTGCACCACACGCATGGCTGCTTGTGTGGGTCAGAGCAGAAATGAATCTGTGTTGGGCTGAGCTTGCCAGCACTTTGGCTTTGATCTTCCCAGCGGGAATGTGATGTAACACCTGCAGAATTATCCAGTAACGAGGGAAAGGAAAGATCCCAGCAATTAAAAGGCACCAAAAGAGGAGGTTGGGAGCCCATCGAGCTCGGTGTGTCTTCTCTTTAAGGAGCTGCCTCTCAGAGGGGGTTTTAAAGTGTGTTTGTTTGGTCAGGGTGATTGCCTTGACTTTGCATTTGTGTTCTTGCATGTGTCTGAGCACCAATACCCTATTATCTGTTGCCACTGAGGACAGGGCAGCCCCCATGGCTGATGATGCCCCTTCCCAGGGCTGTGGGGCACTGGCCAACTCTTGAGGTTTCCTGGCAATGTTCTGTGCTACCTCAGACCAAAGGAAACACATTTGTGGAGCATCTACTTTAGAACAAGGACACAAACCATGGAAACCATGGAAACCCCAGAGAAAACAACTGAAATCCATGTTTATGGGCAGCTCCTGGTAGCTGCAGCAATTGGAATCCCACATGAAAGGGGACCTTCAGTGACCGCTGTACACACTGACAAACCCTCTGGCTGTGGCTGTCCATTGATGGGCTGTTTAATAAAGCCAGAAAGAAAGGGGAAATGTAAAGCTTTGTACTCACAAGTTAGTGCTCGTCAAAGTACTTGGGTGAAGCTGAAGAGCGTTGTACAGAGGCTGGGCATTCGCCTTTTAGAGATCCTCCTTTACAAGGGCCTGCAGGGACAGGACAAGGGGAATGGCTTTAACCTGCAGGGAAGAGATGGAGATGAGCTCTTGGGCAGAAGCTCTTCCCTGTGAGGGTGCTGAGGCACTGTCCCAGGGTGCCCAGAGAAGCTGTGGCTGCCCCATCCCTG